>JAVXUP010003331.1:0-74489 GCA_033070095.1 Escallonia herrerae | reverse complement strand
AAGAGTTGTTTGACACTTCTTCCAGAGGTGTCCGACACTTCGTCGAGAGGTGTCTGACACTTTCGAGACGTGCCCGACACGGTGTCTGATAATTAGAAATTAAATCAATATCTATGGACACCACTGAGAGGTGTCGGACACGTGTCTGGATGTGTCAGTGAGGTGTCGAGGTGTCATTAGGTCACGGACACCGAGTTCAATCGACACCGATACTGAAATGTCACATTTTTTGCTTTATACTTGTGGACACCTCTTCAAAAGGTGTCTGGCACCTCTTCAAAAGGTGTCTGGCACCTCTTGAAGCGGTGTCTGGCACCTCTTGAAGTGGTGTCTGACACGGTGTCCGGCAATTAAAAATAAATCAATATTTTCGGACACCGCTGAGAGATGTCGAACGCGTGTTGGTAAGTGTTGGACACGTGTCCGGAGGTGTCGGTAGGTTTCGGACACCATACCGACACCCTATATGAGGTGTTGGTGCTTTCTAGGATATATGCGATTTAGTTGTAATTGTTAGACTTCTTTACATCAATTTTCATTCTTTATATAATTTTGTTAACTGTGCATTGAGCATTTAAAAAATTGAGAATTGAGATTGTTGACTGTGCATTGAGAATTGAGATTGTTGATGGAGGATAAGACCCAACTGAATTGAGATATATGTTAGGTAGCACGGACACAGACACCGAGTCCGATCGGCACCGACACCGATTTGCTTTATACTTGTGGACGCTTCTTCAAGAGTTGTCCGACACTTCTTCGAGAGGTGTCCGACACTTTTTTGAAAGGTGTCTAACACGGTGTCTGGTAATTAGAAATTAAATCAATATCTATGCACACCACTGAGAGGTGTCGGACACGTGTCTGAGTGTGTCGATGACGTGTCGAGGTGTTGGCAGGTCACGGACACCGCGTCCGATCTACATCGACACCAAAATGTCACATTTTGGCTTTATACTTGTCGAGAGGTGTCCGACCCCTCTTGAAGCGGTGCCAGCATGGTGTCTGGCAATTAAAAAATAAATTAATGTCTTCGGACACCGTTGAGAGGTGTCGAACGCGTGTCGGTAGGTGTTGGACAAGTGTCCAGAGGTGTCAGACACCATACTGACACCCAATATGAGGTGTCAATGCTTTATATCAATTTTCATTCTTTATATAATTTTGTTAATTGTGGCTTAAGCATTTGAGAATTAGGAATTGAGATTGTTGACGGAGGATGGGACCCAATTGGATTGAGATATATGTGAATTAGTTGAATGGTTGGTTGTTGAATTTAAGTTAATTAGGTTAATGCGATATTTTTAGCATCCCCTGGAATCTCATCGTGGCTCCACCACTGGTTATAATTAGCCTTAATTAGTCCCGATTAACCCTAATGAATCCAATTAATCGTAATTAGCTCTAATTAGCCTAATTAGTTTTAATTAACCCTAAGAACCCATGCCAATGAACCCTAATTAACTGTAATTAGCCCAAATTAGTCTAATTAACACTAATCAGCCCAAATTAAACCCTAATTACCTATATCTTAGTAACCCGTAATTAGATTAATTAAGCCCTAAACCCGAAACCCTAAAACCTAACTAAACACTAATTAGCTCTAATGAACCCAATTAGTGCATATTGATTATAGTTAGCCTAATTAGTCGTAATTAACCATAACAACCCAATTAAGCCTAATTAGGACTAATCAACACTACTCGGCACAATTAAACCCTAATTAGGACTAAATAACCCTAATTAGTCCTAATCAACCCTAATTAGCTATAATTATCCCGAGGTACTCATCATTAACACTAATTAGCCCTAACATACTCAATTAACACTAATTAGCCCTAACATATCTAATAAACCCTAACTAGATTAATTAAACCCTAAATGCTGACAATCGTAATTAACCCTAATTACCCAATTAACCCTAATTAGCCCTAATTACGACTAATCATCAAGAATCTACACAATCAAACCCTAATTAGCCCTTATTAGTACTAATCAACCCTAATTAGCTATAATTAGCCCAAAGTACTCATTACAAACACTGCATTCTTTATATTCATTGTTGTTTTGAGAAGTCCATTGGCAACGAGATGGTTCAACTCGTTGCCAACGAATTCTATTTAAAGTGGAATTGGTAACATATGCAACGATCTTTCTGCAGTTTTGATATTTCGAAAAGATTCTTGCATATGTTATCAATTTCTGAACGCATGCATGCATAAAAACCCTTAGTTCCCGTTCAAAGGTACTCATTACAAAGTAATGCTTTGTAATGAGCCTTTGGATGTCCAGTTTGGACAATTTGGAAAAGCTAATTGTTTATAAAACAGTGTTTCAACTCATGCTTTGTGTTCTATGTCGTGGATATTTGGTACACGTTCTCATGTGTTTCTCCGGGTGCATACAGATCTGGTGTTCTAACATCCGTCAAACCTTGCAAGGCAAGGTTAGATGAATGTTAGAACACCTAATCGATGTCGTGTACTTGGAGAAATGCGGGGAGGTGCTGCCGAATTTTCCGCAGACATAGGACTAAGCATGAGTTATTCACTGTTTTATAAACATGTGCTTTTCTGAATGGGATAGGACCACTACCTATTAGAGAATGGAGGGGAAATATATAGACATGTTGTCACATTCATGCATTCATATTTACATCGATCCTGCCTAATGATTGGTCATAATTGAAGGTGGTATACAGTACGATAATTCAGTCGTCATGTCGGTCGATCGAAGTTGGATGAAAAGGAAGAATGCTGAAGATTTTGAGGATCGCGTTGACGAATTTCTTGACTTCGCTTACGCGCATCCTGCACATGTTGACCTTGATAAGATAAGGTGTCCGTGCGGTAGATGTGAGTTGTTGCATTGGAGAAAAAGAATTGAAGTAAAATGGCATCTTCGTCGGTACGGTTTTATGGGTGGATACACAAGGTGGACGCAGCACGGGGAAACGATAGTATTGTCGTCCAACCCAGCTAGTCAAACTGAAGTTAGGGAGGAGGCACGATATGATTACCGAGATATGATTATGGATGCTGGGCATGCTAATGTTGACTAGGGTAACGACGCAGTGACGATAGTCCCCAACAGCCGAACGAGGGGGCTCATCAGTTTTATGAGTTGTTGAGAGCTGCGGAAGAGCCGTTGTGGGATGGAGCTCCGAAACACACACGGCTGTCTGCGGTTAGTAGGTTATTACAGTTAAAATCAGACCACGGGCTGAGTGAGAAAGGTTTTAACGAGTTTGTTACCTTAATCAAAGAAATTTTGCCCGAAAGTGAAAAGCTACCGCCGTCGTACTATGACGCGAAGAAGATGATGAGGAAACTTGGGTTGAGCTATGAGCGGATAGATGCGTGCAATAACGATTGTGTATTGTTCTGGAAAGAGAATAAGGATTTGTCACAGTGTCCAGTATGTGATCATTCGAGGTACAAACCGGACAAGGGAAGAAGAAAAACATTGCATGGAAGATATTGCGATATTTTCTGATCACACCACGGCTTCAGAGAATGTACTACTCCTCCAATACAGCTGAACATATGAGGGCTCA
Source organism: Escallonia herrerae (assembly GCA_033070095.1). Classification (NCBI taxonomy): domain Eukaryota; kingdom Viridiplantae; phylum Streptophyta; class Magnoliopsida; order Escalloniales; family Escalloniaceae; genus Escallonia; species Escallonia herrerae. Next base: position 70,933 of record JAVXUP010003331.1, on the reverse strand, counting down.
CTGTGAGACTCGTAGCAACGATGCCGATGTGCTGACACACCCAGCTGATGGAGAGGCGTGGAAGGAGTTTGACCGCAGGCATCCAGTCTTTGCTCAGGAAGTTCAGAATGTTAGACTTGGTCTGGCAACCGATGGGTTCAACCCTTTCGGTCACATGGCCTGTTGTTATTGTCCTGTACAACCTTCCACCAGGCATGTGCATGAAGAAGCCGTACATGTTCTTGTCGTTGCTTATTCGGGGCCGAAGAGTCCCGACAAGGACATAGATGTGTATTTAAGGCCGTTGATTGATGAGTTAAAACAGTTATGGAATCATGGAGTCGAAACATATGATGCATCCCTTAAACAAAATTTTCAGATGAGGGCTGCTTTGATGTGGACTATACATGATTTTCCCGCATTGGGAATGACGTGTGGCTGGAGCACACATGGGAAGCTAGCATGCCCTGCTTGTATGGGCGTGAACCCCGGTCATACGTTAAAGCACGGCGGAAAGCCCTCGTGGTTCGGATGTCACCGAAAGCTTTTGCCACCGGGCCATCAGTTTCGTAGGCAGAAGGATAAATTTGACGGGACAATCGAGCGTGAGGTTGTCACACTGGACTACCCATCTGGTGAAGAAGTGCTCTCACACCTGGAGGCACTTGATACTGACATACCACACGGCAAGGGTGTGCCAGATCAGAAGATTCTAGGGTATGAGAAAGAGCACAACTGGAGGAAACATTGTATTTTCTGGGAGTTAGCCTACTGGAGGACGCTCGTTATCCAAAACAACATGGATGTGATGCATATTGAGAAGAACGTTTTTGATAATGTGTTCAACACAGTGATGAATGTCAAGGGAAATCGAAAGATCACCTTAAAGCGAGAAGGGATCTACAACAGTTGGGTGTACGCCGTGAATTGCATCCTCGGACAGTCAGCGGGAGGATGATACTTCCGAAAGCACCTTACTGTCTAGACAAGAAACAAGTGGAGAAGGTCTGTCAGTGGGTTAAGAATTTGAAGCTTCTGGATGGGTTTGCGTCCAACATATCTCGTTGTTGCAATGTATCGGAATGCAAGTTCCAAGGGATGAAGAGTCACGACTGCCACGTATTCATGGAGAGATTCATTCCTATTGCCTTCCGGGGACTGTTGCCACGGGTTGTTTGCGAGACTTTGACTGAATTATCTCATTTCTTTCGAGATATATGTTCTTCTACGATCCGGGTGAGTAACATGGAGGTGCTTGAGAAGAACATTGTGGTGACGATTTGCAAGCTGGAGAAAATCTTCCCACCTTCGTTCTTTGATTCAATGGAGCATCTGCCTGTTACTTGGCATATGAAGCTAAGATGGGTGGACCCGTGCAATATCGGTGGATGTATCCCTTCGAGAGGTAATCCTTAAATTGTTATAGTTGTTCGTTTACACTTAATGCAACACCTGTTATCATTGATATTCCACCTAACTCGATTCGCTAAACTTCTAGGTTCATGTTCCATTTGAAGAAAAAAGTCCGTAATAAAGCTCGGGTTGAGGGCTCAATTGCGGAGGCTTACGTAATGGAAGAGCTTGTAAACTTTTGTAGTCAATATTTCGGGCCTGATGTTAAATTAAACTAGGCCGAAAATGAGCCCAGATCAAGCACAAATTTGGAAGGGCAATTGTCAATATTCAAGCAGTCAGGTAGTCCGTTCGGCCGAACGTATACTCGATGGCTAACGGATGAAGAGTACAGTGCTGCAACAATATATGCCCTTCTAAATTGCGATGAAGTTTCAACATTCGTTGAGTAAGTTAATGTCTTAATTAAAAAAATTGATGTACATAATTGAAAGTGTGTGATAAGCGAGTCAACTATATTGGTTTGCAGTGAGTTCGATGCGGAATCTTTAATCACTGATCCCGCTGGACTTGAATCTCATCGAAAATCACAATTTGTACAGTGGTTCAAAAGGCGTGTAAGTCTTTAATGAAATTATATTATGTGTTATATACAGTTCTGTGGCCAATTAGTATACTGATTTATCCTTAATTTTTACCGTCATCTACAATAGGTTCAGTCAATGGATAGACCAGTGGCCTCCAGCTTGAAATTACTAGCCAAGGCCCTAACAAACAAGCATCCTGTCGTGGAGGCTATATCATCAACGGGTTTAGGTTTAACGTAAAAGATGATGACCGAACAAAACAAACCCAAAACAGTGGAGTCTTGGTCAACGGCGACTGTTATGCCGAGAATTGCATGGACTTTTACGGAGAGCTAGATGAGATTGTTGAGCTAACATATTTGGGTTCCCAAAATTGCCTGGTAATGTTCAAGTGTACGTGGTTCGATGTCACATGCAGTAGAGGAATCCGTGTTAGCTCTCAAGGGATTGTAGATGTCAATGTCAAGTCAAGACTTGCATCAGACGAGCCCTTTGTGTTTGCTAGTCAAGCTGTACAAGTCTTTTACGCGGAGGACGTCGCCAATCCCAAATCTCATTGGTATACAGTTATCAAGTCCAAGAAATTGCCCGTGACATATGACAGTGAGCTAGACTCCTTTCAAGCCGACCAACCACCTGTCTTGTTACCTGTTGAGGTCAACAACGAGGAGGACGATCTTCCTCTTCCAACAACACTTCATGTAGGAGAAGAAGTCGTAGATGATGACGTGGAAGACGTGGAAAGTGTTGGAGATGATGTGACTGAGTCTACTGATGAAGAGGATGAATTAGAAGATGAAGAGGACGACGAGTCCCACGAAGAAGAGGATGACAAGTCTAGCGATGAAGATGATGATGATTCCCAAACTGAAAATGATTGACTTGTAATGTTGTAACACCTCGAAAAATATGTAGTAACATTTTAGTACTTGGTTCATATATTGTGTTTATATACTCGGTTCATATATATATATATATAACTGATGATTTTTTCTGCCAAATTAATGTTTTACTTTCCTTACAACTTATCTATATGAAGTCAGATATGGATAGGATACGGGCTATACGTGGCCGGGGTGGACACCGAGCTGCTTCCTCCCCAGTGGGTCCCACCTCGTCATTGCTCACTGATGACGAGGCACAGAGTGCTCACTTACAACAGACGGGGCCCTAGCTGCAGCTCCAACCCCAGCCGTCGCCCCAGCCAGACCCCGATTCCTCCCACACGCGCTGCATTCTCCTTCTTCTGTGGGTTCTACCTTAGGTATAGTTGATAACGGTGTTTAGTCAATTTTTGCTAGCCTTATATTTAAATTATATTTGAACTGTATTAATGTCGGTGTTTTGTAGGATCTCGACGAGGCCGTGGCCCGACACGCGGGGTACGCATCGACCCCCAGCGTAAACAGAGAGTTACGCTCAACCAGGAAGGCCAGTAAGTAAAAAAAATCACATCATGCCTTATATTTAAATTTTGGGTGTCTTAATTTATATTTGAACTGTATTAATGTATTTATTTACTTCTTTGGCAGGATCCTGGAGAATCAGGTGAGGATGAAGATCGGCGTTCTTGTGAAGGGCCGATTCTTCGAGCCACGCCTGTACTGGAAGGACTGGGATGTCGGCGAGGGAGTCCCTATGGGAGGAGTGGCTGGTACGTTGAAGTATTTTTTCTACGATAGTATTTGTTTAATTAGAATTTATTATTTAAACTAATTTGTGTTATTGAATGCCTTGCAGGAGGGGTTCACGTTTGACTCACCTGATCAGCAGGCGCTGGGGCAGCAGGCCTTTTTTACATACATCGGCAAGAATTACTGCCGATGGCTCCACGACAAACGGGACCGGGATAAGAAGATGTTGCCCGAGGGTGCCCCGATGACGGAGATGAAGATATATCCCCCACATTGGATATCTCTGACTGTATGGGGGCAGATGATAGATCGGTGGGTTACGGATCCAGGCTGGGATGCCAAGAGTAAGAGCGGGCTCGTGAACAGACAGGACAAAGATTCAACACACACGGGGGGGTCGGTGGCACACGACATCGTCCGACAAATGAATGCAGTCTAGCACCCAGACCTGGAGGAGGATGAGGTCGTAGCTCTGACGTATAATCAGACACACGTGCGAAAGAAGGACAAGGACGAAGCTCACCGGGCAAGCGACTATGTTTCAGATATTGCTCCGCGGATCGATGTAAGTTCGAGTCAACTTGTTTAATTGTTAATTTTTTGTCTTTCTATTCAATGTTTGTTGTGTTAATTCCCTAACATATTATCTTTAAATCACTATTTTTGCAGGCCTCATATGAATAGCTTAGTCTGACCAGTAGTTCGGATAGCCATCAGCGTCCACTAGTACAGGTGTGAGTACTGGGGCATTGAAGCGATGGTTGGATACACCAGAGGTCGTCAATCGATCGAAAGGCCTCATACGCAGCCTGCCTAGCATGACTGCTCGTGTCGTGATAGGAGCGTCCCCACCCCTAGCTGCCCCTCCACAGACATCAGCGGCGCAGTGTCCATTGGACAAGGAGGAGATCCAGCGCATTGCTACGGTGGTGTTGAGGATGATCAGGGAGCAGGATCAGCAGGGCACTCCTGCTGGACATGCTGAGCCGGCTCCGAAGCAGCAGGATCCAGATCCAGGACTCGGCAACCCCTGATGAGCCCCCTCTCGTGCCCTTCCACACTTGTGCCCCCTTCCCGTCTTGTACTCTTCTCCCTTCCCCTAACCGGTTGTATCCGGTTCCCTGCTTATACATTTTATTTTTCATTAGAGTAAATATTTTTTAAGGTTATATATAGTTATTTTGTGTCTGTTATAGGGCTAAATAATTGCTGATCGATCAATAATTATTTAACTCTAATGTGCATTTGGGGATTGTGCCTTGTTGTTAAGGTTTGACTTTTTTTTACAAGTTTGGGCATTAAAAAAAAAATTATTTTTAAAAAAATTGACTTTCAGCGACGGATTAATTCCGTCGCTAAAGAGTATACCTAATTCTAAACTTTTAACGACGGAATATTCCGTCATTAAAAAGGACATTTAACAACGGATTTTCCATCGCTAAAAAGTTTATTCCGTCGCTAAATATTTACCGATTAAATTATTTTTGGAAAAAAGAAAATAAATTAAAATACAAAATTTACAATTAGCGACGTAATGTCCGTCGCTAATGCATAGATAAACCCATCGCTGAAAGTCCAATATTAGAGGATGGATTTTGAAATTTCGTCGCAAAACTTTTAGTGACGGGCTTTTATACGAGAGACTTTTAGCAATAGTAAGTCCGTTGCTAAAAGTTTTAGCGACAGAATATAGGCTTTTAGCGATGAATTTTCCGTCACCAAAGGCCTTATTCCTTGTAGTAGGAAAGGAAGGGAAATAAGGAAGAAATCAGGGAGAAATTAACTTACCATTAAAGGAATTTTTGGTTACATAACAGAAAGAGAGTTTACAAAAGAAAAAAAAAGAGTGAGGGATAGTAAGAGATTTTCGGTTACTAAAAAAGAAAAGAGAGAGAGAGGGTGGGGTGTGTGCTCGTGAAAGAGAGAGAAGAAAGTACTGCCGACAAGATTCCAGCGAATCGATTCGATATCCAGTAAGGTTTATCATAGCGTTACAATTTACAGTTCTTCCTTTTAATGTGTTTAGAACTGAGTAGCCTGAAAATATGTGGGTATGGTGGTGTTTTGACTACCGAATACATGTGTATGTGTGTATCTGATATGTGGGTTCATGATGGAAAATTGGTGGTAGTCGTGAGGATGGGTTTATGGGTGTTTTGTGTGAGTGAGGGGTTGCCAAAACAGCCCATGTGCATTGTGTGTGTTTGTAGTATTGTGAGATGGAAATGGAAGCCATCTGTAAAATCTGTGACTGAGAGATATAAATGATGTGATAGTTAAAGGCTTAAATTTTGGTGGATGTGCAATGTCTGTGAAATTAAGAATAGTATGTTTTTTCTGTTATAAATTTGATAATAGTTTGGACCGATTTTGTTCTGAGGCATCAGGGTGCACAACGGAAGTGTGTCGGTCTTTTGATAAGATGTGTAAATGCTTGTTGATGTTGGTTATCCATTTTGGATAAGTCGAAGTATTATTCTTCAAAGGTTATCTGAGGGTTTTGGTGTCAGACATAAATTAGATGGGAAAAAATATTGATCATTAGGTGATCTCATGGTTTAGTTATTGAATTGTTTAGACATTTTGTGGTTTTAATTTATTTAAGCCTTAGATTTTGAGTTTGTGGTCTTTTGTAGTTGAAAAGTATAGGCAAAAAGTTGAGCTTGATGTTGCCTTAAGAAACCGTGTTTGAAGTAATAAAGTGTTTTGGAGTATATTCGATGTTAATGATTTGATCATGGATAATCATATTTGGAAGTCTAAACAGTGTGGGTAAAGCATTTGGGTGGAAGGCGTACCAATAATTTAGTAACTTTGGTTATAAGTTCCACTCAGTTGTCAGTGAAATGTTATTAAGAGTGTATTGATATGGCTCCATTGTGATTTTGTACGGGCATAAATTTTGATATGAAGATTTTGGAGTATAAATCCTTGTGATTAGTATGAAGATTGATTGTTACTTTTGGTGTACGATTCAAGTTAAGCGTGTCAGTGTTAGGCATTGTACCAAGGCTATATGGTTTGATGTGTTATTATAATGGCGCAACGGGAGCCTGTCAGTATTGTTTGGTTTCAGATCATTTGAATTTTGATTGGAGTAACTTGATTCAGCATGTTTCATTTGTTAGCCAAGTATAAATACTTTGAGGATCAATCTGAATATATTTTGGGGGTGATGATGACAATGATAGTTAAAACTCAAGTTTGAATTTCGTAAAACACGTCAGATGGGATGAGAAATTGCCTAGTACGTGGGACACCGCAGGCTTGAAGTTAAGTGTGTTATCCGGATTTTGTAAAGTACATGGTTTGGCACATTATCAGAGTAGTGCAGTGGAAACGTTACGTATTGGGGATTGATTTCATTTGTTGAAATTTTGAATGCCGTAATTGTAGCTCAGTCCATTTTGTAGGCTAGTTACATCATGTATGTTTGTAAGTTAGAATTTCAGTTACAGTATGAGTAATGTTTTGACTCGTATTAAAAGATAAGAAGCTACTTTTGATAATTAAGAATCATTTTAAATTCCGAGGACAAAATTGGGAGAATGTAATATCCCAAAAATTTTCTTATCCTTGTGCAAAATTAGTATTTTTGAATAAATAAGTTTGTGGTCTTTTTGACAATGTTGAGAAAATGGTTTGGGTTTGTTTCTGAAATTTTCGGTCGAATGAAAAGTGGTTTCATTCGAATCAAAATGAAGGGAAATGGTGTTTTTTTGGAGTCTCTGAAATTTTTGATCGACTTAAAAGTTTCAAGTCGAATGAAAACTAGTTTTCGGTCGAATAAAAATAGTTTGGCTTCAAATGAAAATGGGTTTTGCTTTAAATAAAAAGATTTTATGTGTGAAAATGAGCTACTAAAGTTTTTAGTCGACTTAAAAGTTTTAAGTCAACAAAAAACTAATTTTGAAAAAAAAAAAGATGAACGGTAACTTTTAGTCGAATTAAAAATTTTTTTGGTCAAATTAAAAGTATTTTCATTAAAGGTGTTTTCGATCGAATAAAAACTCAAGATTTTGGGAAAGGCATTTTCACGGCTGAAGGATTGAGTTGACCGAAAACTATTTTCGGTCGAATGCAAACTTGATTTTTGTCCCATATAAATAGTGTTTTATTTCATTCCTAGCCCTTTTGGGTTCTCTGTTTCCTTTCTTCTCCTTTGTGCGAGAGAGCGAGAAATAGAGAAGAAGGCTTGAAAAGTTTGAAAGCTCTAAGGAGGAGTTTAAGGATTTGTGGCTCTCAAAAAGCTTGATTATGGTAAGGGTTTACTTTCAAAAATTTGAATAAGCAATGGACCAATCGCTCATGTGAATCAAGTTAAGTGACGTTCTTTTCCCTTTGTTTTGACCAAGGTTATGAATAATTCGTTTTCAATGTTATGATTTGGGAAAATCAAATTTATGTCGAATTTGTTTGACCTCTGAATTTTGACATATCGATATCGTTCGTTTCAGTGATTGATGATCGTCATTATTCCGTGAACTCCACTTATTGTCTAACAAGTCCGTTATTTGATAATGTTATTTTGAAGCCTTTGAATATGGTTTGACATGTCCGATATTTGATAACGGTTATTTTGAGATTTTTGCTTTGGATAATTTTATGAGTCATTTCACAGTGTATGTGACTTATTTTCGACTTACCCACGTGGAGTGAAACGCAGGTTAGCTCAGGGGAGTTGAGCTAGAGATCGCGATCTTATTTTCTGAACCGGCCTCATATGTCAGTGATGATGTATGTGACCCGTTCTGAATGGCTCTCTAGTATCTGTTTCCGTACTCAGATATATTTTGATATTTGATCTGATAGTGTTTGTCTCCGTACTCAGATATATTTTGACATTGGATATTTGGTTTGACCTCTGTTTAGTCGAAACTGGTGTGCCTTTGAAATATTGTCTTTCAGATATAATTTGACATTTGATTTGATATCCGTTCCGTTGAAACTTTTGTGTCTGACTTTGTATTCAGAAATGTTTTGACATTTGAAATCTGGTTTGATTATCCGTTTCGTTGGAAAAAAAATTTGTGCTTCCGAAATTTTGTTTCTCAGATGTTTTTGTTTTTGATTGATTGATCCTTTGAGCGACCGTACAGGGCATTTGGCTCATTCCCTTATTCTTTTTTCTTTCAGGTGGTTAGTAGGTGGGATTCCGGATTTGAAGAGTTAGCTGCCTTATTTCAGACTTAGTATTGACATTTAAATGTAACAACTAAGATAAGTTGGTATCATTTAGGTTTTGTTTTGAAACTTCGTGTTGGAGAAACTTTTGAATTGTATAAAAGCTTTGGGCCCCTATGTCAGATATTGATGCATTTTGGGAATTATTAGTGCATGTTCTGATTTACCATTTAGGAGACTTCTGATAATTATAAGGCTTTTTTTTTTCTAATTTCTGCTTATTCGGAATTAACGCTCTGTAAATAAATTCGGGGCGTTATAAGTAGTCCCCCCTGTGCGAGTTTCTTCTACCATTAATACAGTTTCAGGAGGAACCCTTGAATATGTTCGAAGATCTCGAAATGATCTTCCAGTTCTTCGGTGAGGAAGATTTTGAGGATGCTTTTGCACTCAAAGGTTTTTGGTAATTTTACCTACCGGAGGGTTTGATTGGTTCTTCCCACAAGACCCTTTTTTATGCGCTTCCAATTCGAAGTTTTTTTCTTAGAAGTTTCAACTCTTGAATAAGAGTTGTGAGTTGTCTATCTTCACATTCACAGCTGGCAGTGTTGTCGACCGTTGACTAAAATATGTCTATGATTAACTAATTGATGGTCTCCAGGATGTAATCACATCCGATGAAATTTTTTACACTGACGTGAGCTCGATCCTAAGGTGCCGGGTAAACTACTCCAAGTCGGATGATTGACACACATGTGTGTTTGTGTGTGTCTATATATATTACTCATCTTCCATACGGCCTCCTTCTCTGACCAAGCGTTTGGTGGTCATTTCTGGTAAAAATAGCTATCAGCCCCGTAGGTATACTCACCACAAGTTCACATGGTAAACTCTGAGGCTCAGTCCGGATAACGATTTGGGATTTTTGGGCGAAATGTTTTTAAAATTAGTGGCCATAGGGCCAAATCGAACATAAAACCCCAAGAATAGGGTCAGAGGGATCAAAAACAGCTAATTCATACAGAGCCGCATCAATGATCTCATCCCCAATGATAGGCCAGGAGATCTTTACTTGCTGCCATTGGGAACTCTTTCAGCAAATCCTTTTTCCCCAGTTCAAATTCGGGTGCTGGGCCCATCTCTTATTAAGACAAAAACGTTGTTTCTGGGTTGAATAGGTCATTCAGAACGGGCCTCAGTACCTCAATCGAATCCTTGTTCCTTATGGCTAGGAGCTCAGAACTAAAAGCTATCCTCACCCATACAAGTGCTTGTGCCAAGAAGGAAAGCTCTAAGCATTGCGTTGAAGATTTTGATCATAGGTAACTATTAAAGATATTACCTCGAAGCAAGAACTTCGAAGAGAAGGTTACGGAGTAAAGGCACTCAATGCCTTGCTTATATACGTAGGTTATAGAAGTAACCCGCCCTCTTCTAAGTAGGAGTTTTATGGATGTTATCCAAGCGCATTTCAAGTTCGCCACACTTTGTTTCTAAATCTTCCTCTTTCTTCGGTATTGAACTTAAACTAGCAAGAATCCTTAACTCTTCCTATCCCCGGGATAGATAAATAATTGCAACTCTAGTGCAAAAAAGTAAAGTTTATTATATCTTGGATTGGATTAATTGACATGTTCAGGTAGGAGATCTATACCTTTATCTGATTGTGCACATATTGATGTTTGGATCTAACTGCCAAGGGAAAAAAAATGATACAGAAAAATAAATTGTCTTGCAACCAATGGTGTTGGGCTTTAATCAATTGATGTTGTGAATCTGATATTGGCATTTTGGTGGGTGATGGGTGTTGCTTATTGCGGCGTTGCGAAGGTGGTAGCTGGTACTTTCGTAGTAAGTGGTTAATGGTGGTGTGTATGGTGGCAGAGGTGGTGGCACCGTGGTAGATGTAGTGGGTACCTTGGTGCTCCCAACCTCCATGTCTGTAGAAGAGAAGACTTTCTGAGACAAATGATCTTTCTCAGCTTGTCGCAGACATTTCCTACCCTCTATTGTTCCTGAGGTAATTAGATGGTAAATATACATAATTTTCTTAAGACCGATCCTGTTTGCGCGACATATGGCTTTCCTTTCAACTAATGGATTGCAACCATATACTTATGCCATGCATTCACAGAAATAACAAGTTTTCCTATCTGAAACCTCCATGACGAATGTAACTTTACGGAGAACCCAACTGTGTAATATAGAAGCATATGTGTATGAACAAATATTAGGCCAACCCAACTGTCTAATTGTAGAAGCAAATTAGTATGAAAAAGGTGCCAAAGTAAGTTATACAGACATGAAAAAAATACCAAAGTAATCGACAGCGGCAGTGGAGCCCACATGAGTTGTAGCTGAGGGAGGGGGGTCAGCGAAAGGGGGTTGTCGCTGGAGGGGGAGGGGTCACCGGGGGAAGGGCATGGCGTCATTGGGGGCTAGCGTGGAGGGGGGGTCACCGGAGGGGGGATCGCCGAGGGAGAGTAGCCCGGGGAAGATCCCGTCACCAAGTGAGAACCAAATAGAGAGAGAAAGATGGGGAGAGAGTAATGAAGGGTCAAATATATAACAGAACTTTTAGCGATGGACCTATACCGTCGTTAAAAGTCCGTCGCTTAAGTCAAGACTTTTAGCAACGAACGTTTTAGCGATGGAATATTTCGACGCAAATGGCTACCTAGGGGGTTTAGCGACAGAATGTTTAGCGACGGAACTCTTCTGTCGCTAAAACATTTTTACAAGATTTAAAAAGAGCGGCCAAAATATGAAAATTTTAAAAAAAATTTAGCGACAGAAAATTCATCGCCAAAAAATCGTTCGTAGAACAACGTCGATAAAATAATTTATGGACGGAATGCCCGCAGGCTAAAGTTTGTAGCGATGGAGTTTTACCACGGCTCAATCATCGGTAAATCCCCCTTTTAGAGACGGATTAGTGTTCGTCGCTAAAAATTCATCGGTAAAAGCCTTTTTTTCTTATAGTGTGATGAGTGTGAACCAGTGGAGGCTTGATCTATTACTTCTTGTGGTTATCTTGCCTTTTGTCAAGGAATTTTAGGATTGGATCTTTCCCTTACTTTCGCCTATCTAAGCCGGCCCATTCTCCCACTCTTGTCTTAGGGTGAGGTCCTGGTAACCTCCCAGCTAGGTGGGGTTTCTTTCCCCTACTCACTTGTTATTTCAACTTGTTTGTCGCTCATACCCGTATCCACGTTGTCTTCATCAGCTGGATATGTCGTTTCTACTTCCTCTCAGGGGACCCTTTGTAAGCAGGTCCCCAATCTTTTGATGAGGAGATTTGATTCCTATTATTCTATTTGTGCTTATTTCTGCGTTTCCTTCTTTGTTGATTTATGGCCTAGAATATGCATGTTGTTACCTTATGTGCAGAAGTCTTGTTTAGCTAGGTTTTGAACCTTACTACGCCTCTGAGGTATGCCTCGCATATGCTGTATTCCTGGGGTATATCCCTTGCATATGTTGTTCTTGTCAGCTATCCCGGGTATGTCCCGAGTACCTGTTTTGGTGAGGGCCTTCTATGTTTTAGCCTCTTCTCTTTGAGGTGTTATTGATATTGTCATTGGGGTCTCCCTCCCTGGGGTATGCCCCTTGTACATTGTATTCTGATTCGTGTTGTATTCCTCATTGATGTTTGGCTTGTGGAAACTCTAGTTGATGCTAGGTGACAATTTGCCCCTCTGCTTACCTTGTTACGTGCGGTAGAGAAAGGAGTATTGTCATGGGTGCTAGGTTGAGTGATTTTGGTGAGATGGTTTGATCCAAGTGGCGTTCTCACCTAATGATGGTGTTTACTTATGATGGCTGATGTGGTTGGCAGGTTTGATCTAGATTGATATCTGACGGATCAGTCCACGTACTGACAGCCCCTTGTCATTTTTAGCATGAGTTATCGTAGTTGTTGGTACGATGGTCTTTCTACCAGGATCTCTAGACTCTCCATGTGGCTTCACCTCTACCTTCATGAGGTCACTATTGGGTCTTTCTCTATCCTTTCCTTTGTTGATCTAGCTTTGTATTATGTATTACCCCTTTTATTTTTATGCCAGTGTGGCTTGTTTCAGCATAGTTTAGGTCTTTTAAATAGCTCTTACTTAGCGAGACTTGCATTCCCGTTGTTGTATTCTTGCGGTATGCCCCTTGTATATGTTGAAAATTTGTTTCATCGGTTAATATGCATTTTATTTATCGAAAAAAAGGTTTTGGAGTAGGGATATTGTAAATCTCACCAGACGGAGCCTAGTCACCTATAGCAAGCAAGCTAACTTTCGACGGTACTAATAACACCGCTGAATACGAAACTTGTACCGTTGGTTTAGAGATGGCCCTAAACCCGTAATGTAGACTATATTCTTATCATCTGATTGTTCCATTTCGATTAAAGCAAAAGACTTTTCAATTAGGCTAATTTAGCTTTCGATCCAGGTATGGGTTTTAATATGAACCTTGGGTAATGCTTTTTGTCCGCACCTAATCTTGATAACTGTTGTTCATAAATATTCTTTCAATTTACGTATGGCTATTGTCGAACACTGAGATATACATTGATATCAGCATGTTATTATCAAGCAAACCATAATATTGAAACTGAATCAGTTATTTGAATTCTTATCGATGCTAACCTTTTATTGCATGCTGAGCAAATTTGATAACTATTTTTATTTGTTCTTTCTATTTTTTTGTGGCTATTTTTGAACTCTGAGTTGTGAATTGATATCAGCATTTTTTAATGTCATTGAAACTCTAATTGATATGGGCTATTTGAATTCATGTTGATATTCATTTCTTATTGCATATTGAGCATTGAATTATTTTTTTTCTAATTCTGTGATTGTTGTCTTCTGTGTTGATCTGGGGGCCTGTTCTGAGGGAGGCGTTATAAGGATAGTGTGTTCATGCGTCTTGTGTGGAACATAAGCTAGTTCCTTATTCGATGGAAAGGGCTAATTATTGTACATCATGCATGTGTACTCTATTTAGAGCATTGGCTGAGTGGCATTGCTTATGCCCTGGTCAATATCTTCTAAAATTGTTCACATTATATCTTATAATGATTGTTTTGAAAATGATTGAAAATGAACGTCTTGATATCTGATTGAATGGGATTGAGTTGAAACTCTTCCCCATAGTGATCAAACTATTTGTGATCATCTAAAATCCTTTCTCATATTGCCTTTGAAGTATATGTACTCGTTTTGAAGCACCACTGTCAGTGTGATAAATCTATGGTGTGTTACAACTTGGTCGTTACTTATGCTCTTCTTGGTGGAATTGAGGGAATAGAAGAACGAAGCCTGGCAGTTCTAGTGCAAGTGCTAAGTCATGCTAACTCCTTTGAAATTCTCGGGCATTCTTAACCATGGAGGTACCAAATCAGTTATTAGGCACTGACACTTTTTATACATGTTTATATATGTTTAAGTCATTCTAATGCGATAACTGGTGTATAAGTAGTTCTTAGGTTTATGAAACTCTTTAAAATATTGTGTATTGTGTGCTATGCTCAAGCTATTATTATCTTGTCCAACTTCATGTCATGGAATGTTCCCTTGGATTTGAGGAAAGTTTAGCTTGTGGCCATACTTCACTTTTGTGGTGTGCTATTCTCGAGCCAACATTTTCTAGCTCAACTTAACTTCATGGAATGTTTCTTTGCATTTAGCAAAGGTTTGGCTGGTGACCCTAGTTCACTTTGTGTATGTCTACAACCACAGGGTGCAGACGCTGTGGTTGTAGACATGAAGGGCAACAGTTGAGTTTATCTATCCACAGACCACATTCAAGGCTCCATTGAGGTTATGCATGTACAGTCAATGTTTCAGAGGCAAACGTTGGACCTAGTAACTGTGGGAACAACATCACCAAGAGGCTGGCAGTGCAAGCTGTTTGCTTAGAGAATTGGGAATTTTCTTTCCATGGGTGGGATCTTTTGAGAAAAGTATACCTAAGAGATGGGGTACTGATGTCTTTGTAAGGGGGAAAATAGATCATACCTTTGGTTCTAATGTAAATATGCAATTCATTAAAAATGAATTACACAATGATTTATGCCATGGTGTTTGACCATTCCGTTCATTTATTTTCTTCTTCTAACTCGCATTCAAATAACTATTAACATACAAATTTCTTGAGCATGATAACATTATTCGCCCAATATTAACATCCAACAATTACAATTTATAACAATCAATTCAAGTAACACCCAACAATGGCAGTCCAAGCGTTCGAGGAATTAGAAGGAAGAATTTGACACTTACTGTGGCATAGTCGACAACAATGGCAGTAGTGGCGGTGTGGGCTTCGCGCTCATAGAGGAGGGCTTGCTGGTAAAGAGGTGGGCTTGGGCGGCTGCGTGGGGACGGCAGCGGCAAGGATCGACAATCATGAGGTCGTTCGAGGGACGATAAGGATGGCGGAGGAGGCACTGGCGTTGGGCAGTCTCTTGGATTGCAGAGGCGGAGGACGATTATTTTTGGGAGACAAAGAGACAGATTAGGGCAAAAAAATTTTATTTTATACCTGACAATTAGCGACCGTTGGCTGTGGTCACTAAAACTAGTCGATAAATTTAGCGACCGCCTTTAGAGACCACTACAGTGGTCGCTAAATTTAGCGACTGCAATAGGGACTATTTTAGCGACCGCTTGGCAGTCGCTAAATATGGTCGCTAAAAGTACCCGCCAAAAATATTTGTTTGACCCCACCATTTAATGATACATTTAGCGACTACGTAAAGTGGCAGTCGCTAACGTATAGCTTGGGTTTTGTGGAATCCCAAAGTAGTTAATGTTACTTGTCTTGGTATGTCAGATCAAATAATTCACTCTCAAGTGAACTTAGTAGATAGGTTGCTTCTTCTTTTTTTTTTTTCCTTTGTATATGGATCAAATGAATCTAGTGAGAGATCTAAGCTCTGGCAGGAGCTTGAGTAGTTAATGTTACTTGTCTTGGTTGTGCTTGGTGATTTCAATGCCATCTAGAGTCCGAGTGAGAAGTTAGGGGATAGCAATAGCTGGTCTCACTATTATAAAGAGTTCCATAAGTGTTTGACTGCTCAGAACTTTCTGATTTGTAGTATTCTGGTTGTTTTTATACGTGGATCAATTGTCAGGATGACACTGATACTATTTGTAGGAAGCTTGACCATGTCCTTGTTAACAACACTTTTATCTCTAAATTTCCTAAATCTGAAGCATTTTTTTGTCCTAAAGATATCTCTTATCATTCAACCATCCTCGTCCACTCACTTGTCAAAGTTGATAAGGTGCCCAAGCCATTTAAACTTTTTGATATGTGGGCCAATCATCATAAGTTTTTGCCTTTAGTTGCTAAAGTGTGGGGCACGCCCCTTACGATTTGTGCTATGTTCAGGATTGTCAGAAAGCTAAAGCTACTTAAGCTACAGCTTAAGGACTTCAGTAAAGAACAGTTCAGCAAAAATTTCAGGTAGACTTGATGTGGCTACGGCTTCCTTGGAGTATGCTCAGAACATGTTAGCGTTGAACCCTCTTGACCTAGTATGGCCTTGGATTAAAAAGGAGAAGCTTGAACTTTTTGTTAGAGTGAATGGTGAGGAAGAGAGTCTTTTCAAGCAAAAATCTAGAATTCACTGGCTTGATGTGGGAAATAAAAATAACAAATTTTTCTTCAAGTCAGTGAATAAGAGAAGGAATTTCAATAAAATTAGTTCTCTTCTTCGGGCTGACTGGACCATCCTTGAAGACTTGAATTTGGTTTAGGTTTCGATTGTTGACCATTTTTTAAGTTTGTTAGGGACTCGTGGTCCGAGTCACTATCCGAGATTGACTAAGCTGAAGAACTGGATGTCGAAATCCCTTTCAAATTCTCAACAGCGTAAAATGGGCCGTGAGGTTACTGAGGATGAGATACGAAAGGTTTTCTTCTCTCTCAAGAATGATAAGTCCCCTGGTCTTGATGGGTATAATGCCCTCTTTTATAAGAGGGCATGGCATATTGTGGGGGAGGAGATTGTGGAAGCGATTCAGGATTTTTTTTTTTGGTAATGGTCAGCTTCTCAAAGAAGTTCATCATACTTTCATTATCTTAATCCCCAAAGTGTCTAATCCCTAGCTCGTCATGTTGAACCATCTTGTCTAAGACCTTATCTTTCAAGACTTCAGATCACACTTTTGGCTTGCAACTCTCCGTGTCTGCAGAAGAGAAGACTTTCTGAGACAAAAGGTCTTTTTTAGTCTGTTGCAGACTTTTCTTGACCTCTATTGTTCTTGAGGTACTTAGATGGTAAATATACACAGTTTTCTTCTGACCGATCATGAATGCCCGGCATATGGCTTGCCTTTTAACTGATGGATTGCAACCAATGTCAGGCAAAACAACTCTCGATGGGATGTGTCGTAGTTTGGCTTGAGCAGTGAAGCATTCAAGACTGAGGTCTGTGGTGACCTCGATCAGGCAGTTGGATAGATAGCTTCTAGTGGCGGGTGAGAACCCTATTTCGTCAAAGAAACTTTTAATCTTTGTCATTTGCCTGAATGAGGACGTGAGCTGACTGGCTGAAGGTGCACGAGGTGTCACCGTAGGGATGGCCTCCGTGAAGGTTTCAGTGATGATAGGCACGACGGGTCAGTGATGGCCATGAGCACCTAATGCTCCCTGTTGTTGTTGAGATGCGGGGGATAAGGGTGCCCACATAAATCATTGTTCTTTGGTAGCTTTAGGTTTCCCGGAGTGACCTTCCTTGCAAAAAACCCCTGCAGCCCATTACAATGCTTAAAGTGATGTCCGACGGCTCGGAGGTAAAGAGAGTAATTGGGCTTGGCTTTATCTACTTTGGTGATGTTGGTCCTCATTGGTGGCAGTTGTAAGTTAGTGTCATGTTCAACCCAATCTGCCAGAAGGTCTTTCATTGTATTTAAATCACATGGGTAGTCGGGGGCAGGCTCTCGTTTCCTTCACTTGTCAGGGCGTCGATCCCTCTTTTGGAACTGACGCTTGTAGCCATTGAAGTTGTTGTTGTTGTTGTTGTTGTTGTTGTTGTTGTTGTTGTTGTTCTGAGTGTTGGATGTTTCAGCCGTGGCGAGGAGTGCATTCTACGGCCGAGGCTTCCACGGCTTGAGGGGACGGACTGACTCGTAAGTACTGCGGGCTATCTCTTTGAGGTGTCCCCATGACCTCAGTTGTAAGTTCTCAAAATGCACCCGGTATACATCACTCATGTTCTTGATGCATATTGGAACCAGGGTCTCATCTTTGCTGAAGTCCCTGCACTAAAGAACTTGTCCAAGTCTTCTCCCTGGTTCTGGTGTATGCCAGCAATATCAACAATGGTGACTCGTTTGGCTTCGTAATAGAACTTGTCCAAGAATAGCTGGACCATGTCGCTCAATGAATGGACAGTCCCCACAGGGATCTGGTGGTACCAAGTATAAGCAAAGCCTGTGAGGGACTTGTGAAACTCCCTCAACTTCAAAGTGTTGCCCAAACCATATTGCTCCAACGAGCGTGCAAATCTTGTCAAGTGCTCACGGGCGTTGCCCTCATGTCCGTTGAAGAGCACAAAGGTTGGTTACTTGTACTTAAGAGGGTAGGGTGTGATGGCTATATCATTGGCAAACGGGGCATGGCCTATCAGGCGGGCTGAGGATTTAGATTTGGAATTCCTCGATAGGCAATGGATAAGTGCCTCCAAGTCTGACCGGGTGACATAGTTGGGGGATGGTTCCTCGTTGCCGATAAAAGATGATGGCTGGCTGGGGCTCTACGAGCCCCCTAGCCCCCAGATGGGGCAACCCGGTGAGCGGGAGTTGTCACGACCCGAACCCACGGGCAGGCCCGCGAGCTAGGCACGTGATCGGCCGCAGACCCAATAGACTCTAACCGAGGGCTCTGCCAGGCCTTACTTGCTTAAAACCAACATGTGCTGCAGCGGAAATTAAAACTTCTACAAACCTTAATTACATTTTCATATTTTCATTTGAATACAACACTTATGCTAAAACTTTTCATAACTCTGATTGTCAACAACTAAAGCTAAACAGAAAATCTAATATTTAGCGACTCATTTCATGCAGTCTCCGAAGCTCCGCACCAAATTTTCTCCTCCTACGCTCCTCACCATCACCTTACTTTCAACCTGAAATGATAAGTAATGGATGAGCTTCCACGTGCTCAGTAAGTAACCAATGATTCAACTAGGTGGACCATAGCACGTCAGAAAATAACTCATTTATATTATAGCATCATTAAGATATCTAAAAATCATAGATTTGATAATCATCAGGTAAAACAAAATAGAGCACATTAAACCAAAAACTGAAGCATAAAATCATTAGCGCAAAACTCATGACAACCAGTTCGGTTGCAACATTAGCTCAAACGATATGCTGCGGTCAGCGTACAGGCCCCACTGACTAGGGCCCGAAATCCCTCCTCCATCCGGGATAAAATTCTGTGGACGCATGGGCGAACCACGAGCAACAGTACTGTGCATCAACGTACAAGCCCCGTTGACCAGGGCCCGAAATCCAACTTTCCCCCGTGGATATAGGGCACAGCAATCGAGTAAACCAAAAAGACCTTTTGGTTCATCGTAAACACAACCATTTTCGATGGCTTTCAACATGTTCCATATTCGCAAATACGTCAATTGCCAAAATATTTCAAATCTGAGTTTCTTTGCATTTTCTAAGCAAACCATCAGTTACATGCTGGTCCGGTTTTTAACGAGAAATAAATCACGAAAAGTTTTTCGACAAATTAAGCCAGAGCGGCTAAACATACTTACAACGGTCAAAGCTGATAAGCAACACATTTTTAACAGTAGATAAACATATACGTTGCATATAAAAATACTAGTTGAATCAAGGGTCACTTACTTGTCGCTGACACATTTCCTCGATCCAAAATCTAGTGCGATGATCAGTTGTTACCTTTGACCAATAAAACCGTTAATGCGATTCCTTTCATCTCCATAGCCCCGACTTCATTAGAACCGAAGGGTATCATTGATGAAAATGCAGAATTCCTGTTGGATATTTTCTTAAACAATTCAGACGCCGCAACCGCAACCGTCCATTAACCCGTCCAAAAATCGTGCCTAGTTCACCATGTCATTCTCGGGCATTTCATCACAATTGTCGAGCTTCTCTCAATTAACCCAAATTTAATAATCCACCAACTAACCTTACGCTAAATAGTACTCAGCTAATCTCTAGAGTTCACGCTAACCATTCCCTTTTTCTATATTCTCATAACCTTAACGATTCCCTGTTCAAAAAGTACACCGTACATGGGGTACACCCACACCATGTACACCTATTGTACTCAACACACACAAATACACACTTTTGTATCCAAATCACACCGCCATTTACACACCATCACGACTGTCCCAGGCCAGCCACCATGAGCACCACTGTTAGACCACAACCGTTAAACACAACAATGTCGAACCCGTATCGTCAAACCCCCGTTTCATAGTCAATCTATCACTTCGTGTGCCACTTTCCAACAACCCACAACCATTTGACCACCATGATGGTTACTATTCTACACCCAAAGTCAACTTCACACTACACTCCACGATGCACACAAAACTATTGTATCATGTTACATACATACACACTCTATATATACACATTGTACACAGTACACATTCACGCACATACAAGCATGCACATGCACCCACCGTACACACACCCGTCGACCCAAAACACCCAACTGATGTAGCATTGCACCACACATTACACCAATACACACATCCAACACGCACTATCACGCAGACGCAATATCCCCATTCACATCTTATTACACACCATCGGCCAACGGCAGCAACCCCTACAAACATGCCCAAATTTATGAACCGTACACCCACCGCTGTGCACACACAAACCCACCTAATTCATTTTATTTCATCTACCGCCAACACTCTAGCTAAATCACCACCACTGCTCAGTCACCAAAATCACAACACTATCATCAACCCCGCCTCATAGTCAATCTCACGAAACCAATTCTATGCCATAATCATGGAATCCCCGGCGGTCGACGGAAATCGGACTGTTGTTGTGGTTGATCAGAGGAGTTGTAGGGACCTCTTCGGTGCACTGTGTCTCCGCAGCTCACCGTTCGACCCGTGATCGTTCCCCTGCTACAGTGGCCGTGTTTTCGGCAATGGGTTAAGGACCCACGGTCATGCAGCCTTTGGCCCTCGCTCCAGTGGTTGCAATTTTCTACGGTGAAGACCTAAAAATCGGCGCCCACTTTCATGGGTCATCGCGACTGCAATGCAGCGCCGTGGTGGTCCACAGCTAGTGCGACCAGAATCGTGGCTGGCCTGTGGTGAAACTGTGCGGTGGTGGCAGCGACGCGTTGGCTCCGGCGGTATAGAGGGTTGCGGCAAACGTGTGGCGGTGATGGATGGAGAAACTGGGCCTTGCGTTTGGTGGAGACGACGGCCAGAGTTGATCGCCGGTGGTCGAAGGCATGGTCGGTAGCGATTGGGTCCAAGGCCATCACAGCGTTGAAGGAAGGCCGGTGATGAGTCCCGTGCGGTGGTGGCAGCGACGCGTTGGCAGCGGCACGGCGATCCCGGAGGCGTTGGGCGATGGTGCTCGGTGGATGGACGACCGGAGTTGATTAGTAGGGACGGAGTATGGCCGGCGATAGGGTATCCCGAGGTGGGAGTGGCGCTGCCCAACTAGGGCCGACTGCCTGCTCACTTCCTCTCTCGGACGTTTCATCTTCTATTTTTTTTTGGACTATTTTTTTTTGTTCTTTCCCATTTTGCTTTTTACTCTTTAATATGTATAATTATTTAACGCGAGACCATAAAATATTATAACGGCACAATTTTGTCTGTTATAAATTACAAACCGCTCACTTCCATGAATTTTTCTATTGTACAAACTTCATCATTTATTGCTTATCATAGTATTAAAATATGTTTCTAAATGCAACAAATAATATTGCTCACAATAATTAATAGTAAAGATCCAATTTATACCTGCTCTTAAGGTCTTCACTAAAGATCTGAATTCATCTTACTTACAACAATCGCCGCTAAGTAATAATGACTGACGAACCATTGGTTCGGGGTATTACAGGAGTAATGGAGGGTTAATACATGATAAGGGCTGGTGTTGGCAATTGTACATGGGCATAGGTAGGTGGGCGAGACGTGTCCACCACTTGGCCGGTGGTTTGGTGCTTTTTCGTTGGGTAAGGGTTAGGCTCCATCTCAATGGAGTCGTGGGTTTTGGAAGAACTTCGTGTTGGCATATGCTGAGGTGCGACAACAGGAAGGATCTGTTGCAACACCGGTCCGAGGTTTGCTTGTGGTTTGCAGGATGGCACCGTAGAAGGAAGTGCATCAGCTACGGGTGGTGAGGATGTCGTGAGTCCTACCGCCAAGGGTCTAGACGATCGAGGTGGCGATGGTCGCGACACTGAGGCCTGAGCGGCGTCAAGAGCCAGCCCAGGTCCTGAAGGCTATACTCGTGGAATGGATTGTTATAAGGCCAACACCTGTATGGATTTTTGCATTTCCACAATGGCGGCCATCAGAGTGGTTTGAAAGTCTTGCAAGTTGGCTATGGTAGGAGTAAGCTATTGTATGGTTACACCAACAACCACTTGCATATCGGGTGCAGTGACTGAGGGTTGGTCTTGGTGTTATGTGGCACTCGTCTCTTTTTGGTCACCAAGGTGGGCTTCTTCTTGCACGGTGGAAATGAGGCCTTGGCTGGTAGTCCTGGTAGCTCTCCGTTGTATAGTCATGATGCCTAAGTGTGGAAGAGAGACAGATTGCAATACGATGCTCACCTTCCCTGTAGAGTCGCCAAAATGATGCTAAGGAATGTGGGTTCATACCTGAGTGGAGGTGCCACAAAGGCAGTAGTCCGAGTCAGCTTCCAAATGTACAAAGTGAGAGACAGCAAGGGTGGAGTAAGGGCATAGAGCAAGGCTTCCCAGATAGGCCGTGAGAGATGGCAGTATTGTGAAGACAAGGCTGAAACGAACAGGGCCGGCGGTCGACAGTCCAAGTCAGGGTCCAATGCTACGGTCCAATGTTATGTCCAATTTGGTGCTTCTCTCTCTAGAATCTAAGAGCTCTCAAGTTCTAGAGTGAGAAAGTGATTACATTGTAGTGAGACCCTGCGTGGCTCGGTATTGTCAACTCTGTCTATAAGGACTCGAGTTTGTAAAGAACCTAGGTCTTAATAGTTCAAGTTTAAGCAGTTTTGTAATATTGTATGTGAAGAATTGGAGTTGATATCCGATTAAATGTTTTCAAGTATGTGTTAGTGAACATGATCTGACAGGTTTAATGTGATCTGGTAGGTTAATGTTCGGGGAGTTAGGGGCGACGGAGCTCCGAATTTCTGGGGTGTTACAGTTTTAGCCAAGTTTAGATCTACTTATTAGCTCTTGTTTAGCGAGGCTTGTGTTTCCATTGTAGTATTCCTTGGGTATGTCCCATGTATATGTTGTACTGTTGTTTCATCGGTTGATATATATTTTTATTTACCTAAAAATAGTTCTGCGAAGTTCTCTATTGCTAGTAAATAGGGAGCCCTTTGATATGAGCGGCCTTTAGCTAGATGGGCTTGCCTGTTGTCGGGTATGTTGCGTCTTCGCTATCATACCTTCATCTAATGGTTGGCCGTTAGGGACAGGTTAAGTACGCATGACAGGTTATTTGATTTTTATGGTATTCCTAGTATGAGTTATGTTTTTTTTCTATCGCATTCCTTTTTAGTCTCATGAGCATTTGTTTTTTTAGTGCCTTTCACATTTAGATTATAATCTGTTATTCAAAAGAATTGCAATATTAACTGGCCTTTGTTGAGTCAGTAGGTTTCAATTGGTAAACTTGCTTCTAAGTGGCAGGGCCCTAGATTTTCAGCGCGCACTTTCATACTCAATGTAGAAAGAATGAAATTTATGCTTCTTCCAGAATCAGTATACTGACATGGTTTCTTGTTCTTTGTGTCTTGTGCAAGTCACTAGGTGGAGGTTATTCTCTTGTAAGAAAAAGGTATCGATGCCAATTAACTGCTGGCTCCAGGGTAAATGGTGGCTCCCTGACACTATTTTTGTTTGATTTACTTATAACAGCTTATTCTTGTGGTCTGGGTGGGGCACATTCTCCATCCATAGTTTTCCTCTTCCCTTTCATTGGACCTTTCATTGGTGAGATATGGCACTCAGCCATCGGAGTGCTATGAGGCTACTACCCTGGGTGGTATGGTAGAGGGTTGAGTGTTCTTTCTAGAGTGGAGCATGGGGCTTTGGAGGATTGTTGTATTGAGTACTCAAGTTATCCAGCATCATGGATATGGGCTAGATCAAACCTTCATCCATACACACTTATGATTCCTTTCCCTAACTTTAACTCTATGAGCATGATTCCTCTCTCACTGCTTGTATCGCCCCAAAAAATTAGAGCTTCGCCGCCGGAAACTCCCAGAATGTTAACCTACCGGATCACATTAAACCTATCAAATCTGTTCACTAAATCATTAAATTCAACACCAACTCAGATTTTTCAAAATACTAGATTACAACTTCTTAGCTTAAACTATTACAACTTATGTCCTTCCCAATTCAAATTCCTATATAGTGGTGATGGCTCACCGGAATATCACACAGACTCCAACCCGTTCCCCAACATGCTATAGCTGATCATCACTTGCGCTTAAAATTCTTTTCGCTATCCCTTGCCCGTTGTTGGTTGTTGTTTCTTTTTATCCCTTGCTCCTTCATTTTCTCCCAGGCTTATTTGTTTTCCACTTCTATTAGTAGAGTTTTCTCTATAATCTTAGTAAAAGTATTTAACTAAAAACTCTTGATGATCCTTTTTACGGGTTGTCTCGGCCCTTCCTCAACCCTCATAACCTTAAGGTCTTTCGTAACCACCTGGTGTGAGGCAAAACAAGCCAATTCATCGAATTCTAGTATGTACTCCTCCACCGTATTACCTTTATGTTTCAGATTTAGAAAATTTGTCTCTATCTTATTCTTCACTATTACAGGAAAATATTTCTCATTAAATATCCCTTTCAATTGCTTCCAGGTAATGTAGGGTTGATTAGACTTTTTCCCTTCGTCAAGTTGTTTTTTCACATCCCACTAGTATCCGACTGCTTCTTTTAGCATGTGGTTTGCAAAAATTACCTTTTGGTTCTTTCCACACTCCGTTATCTTGAAAGCCCTTTCCATGTCCCCAACCTAAGCCACTGCTCGGATCGGGCCGTTGCACCCGTAAAACTCACTAGGGCGAACAACTTGAAAATCTCAGAATTTACGTTCCTTTTTCGCCTCTACCAAAGCAGGTAGAGTCACCGTTGTCGGTTATGCTACATGAGTTCCCACAATCTCCCCCAACAATCTCATTAATTCCCTCCTTAAGTCTTCTCTATTACTGTTCACCACCTCACCCTCTACCTGTCCCAAATTCCGCCCTCAGCGCTTGCCGAAGAAGCTTTCGTATGTGCCCTTCCCAAATTAGGAAGTTCCTCCACCAAGGTATCACCCGGTTCCGCAATTGACAAGCCATGTTGTCATTAACATAATTAACATTTTAAATGCAACATTTCATTTACACACGCCGTGCACACATGAACACACACACACACACACACACACACACACACACACACACATATATATATATATATATATATATATATATATATATATATATATATATCTACTCACGGTAGTACATGGTCTAATAATATTTGTCATCAAGGAGCATCTCCTGACTATCCCTCGGCATCGCCTTCCCCGGATGAGTCTCTAAAATCCCATCCTGCATCTTCTGAACTACATTCCTCCCCACGTCAATTATATAATCAACCTTTCTATACATTCGCTCCATGTCTTCTAGGCTATGTTTTTCCACTTTTGCTACCTCTCGTCCCTCCTTCGACTTCAGCTCCTCTACCTGGTACACCAAATGATCTCTCTCCGTCGCCAACGCAATGTACCGCTGCTTCCAAAAACCCTCGACAAGATGTGCTCGACGGGGTCCCTTGCTAGTCCCTTCAAACTACTGAGGCGTTGGGCTCGGTCTCCTCCTCTTGCCCTCATAGGTCCATTTCTATACATTTGCTCCATGTCTTCTTGGCTATGTTTTTCCAATTTTGCTACCTCTCATCCCTCCTTTGACTTCAGCTCCTCTACTTGGTACAACAATTGATCCCTCTCCCTCGCCACCGCAATGTAACGCTGCTTCTAGAAATCCTCGACAAGATGTGCTCGACGGGGTCCCCTGCTAGTCCCTGCAAACTACTGAGACGTTGGGCCCGATCTTCTCCTCTTATTCCTCTAGCCCTTATAGGTCTATTTCCTCTTACTGATCGTCTATAGGGCAGGGGGACTCCTCCAAAAATCCTCAAGTTCCTCCTTAGGATCCTCCTCAACCTCGTTCATCATATGATCTTCCACCCGTCCTCTAGCTGCCGCCATAATTTCCTGTAAGGCACACAAAACCACGTCAAATTTATAGCACAATAATACATTAATTCCATGCCTTTCTGGCCCCCTCCTAAACTCCTAATGTTCCACACTTATAGTCTACAAGATCCTGTGCCTATGCTTTGATACCAACCTTGCGATACCCCTTAGCCCAGGAGGCTTCACCAGAGCTGAGTTGCCTGTCATAATCGCATCCAGAACATGTTAGAATAAAGAGGAACTCTAGATACACATCCTTATATACATAACTTCAAGAAGTCATCCTTACAAAAAAATTTTGCTACAAAGTTCGACATGAACACAACGGAAGTTTTAAGACAAAACATCTAATCCCCAAAAATACAGACGTCACTATCTTACTTTTCTTTTTACAGGTCATGCCACCTTCTCCTTTCCATTCCTCGACGTTTCCCCCACCTCAACCTTACTACCTGAAAATTCACAGATAAGGAATGAGCGTAAATCACTCAATAAAGATAACATGAGGATTAACGTGTACAACAATGTGACAGCCTCGGGAGACATAATAATCAACCCAATGATATCAATGAATCAAGAGTTCAATGGCCAAGCGACATAAATATATTTTTCTTTTGTCAGATTGAGCAGTTTTAAGGCCCAACAGAACAACATTATTACCACATTTTGTGAACAAAACTGACTAGATTAACCGACTGACCGACTATGCACATGAACATTAAATCCAAATAGCCAAATTAATCATCAACAAAATACAAGCCAACATCATAATAAAATCAAAAGCAATGCAGACTCCGACCCAACCTACTGGACTCGACCAACACTACTGACTCAACCCGCGCGCCCTTCATTCTTTTTGCTGGTGATCACATTTCACTGGCCCTCCTTTCACAAAATGTCCCGTACTTCGGAATGTTCATCTCAGTCTCAGGTAAATAAAAGTGACACCAAGCACAAGAAGGTAACTCACAAAGAGTGTTTGTCCCCCAACCACGTTACTGCCAAATTACAAGTTACACTAATTGGACGGACTAAGGGAACTGGGCTCTCCTTATGTCCTCGTTTAATCAATTGCTCCACAAGAATTTTCGGTCATGAACACGACCGGGGTTTAACACAATAATTGAAAATCACACCAACAATATGCACAGAGTGGACTAGAGAGAAAGCCAGTCGCAAACCTCAACAATACTCCGAGATGGGAAAGACATCACCACAATGATCACTGACATCTCAGACAATCATGCAACATTCGCCACGCCACAACACTACCAACGATAGTTATGCTAAGCAGAACAATTTGTACCATACAAGGAACCATATTATCCTAACCTGGTTGGCTTTTAGCTGACGAACCAAGCAACCGCAGACTATCACTAACGGGGTCACCTAGCCAAATAAGACCTTGCTCGTTAGATACTAACCAACCATCAATGAACAAATATCCTACCCTTTTTCCACTAATTACTAACAGTGTTTTATAGTAGCTGGTTATCCGACCCAACAACCGGATCTTTAACCTAGCCTAGTGGTACATGAGCGTTGATACCCTTCATTTAGGAGTACAAAGGTTAGGAGCGACGGAGCTCCGGATTTCTGGGGCGATACAGTTTCAGCCCAGTTTAGATCTACTTATTAGCTCTTGTTTAGCTAGACTTGTGTTTCCATTGTAGTATTCCTGGGGTATGCCCCATGTATATGTTGTACTGTTGTTTCATCGGTTGATATATATATATATATATATATATATATATATATATATATATATATATATATATATTATTTACAGAAAAAATGGTTATGCGGAGTTCTCTATTACGAGTAAATAGGGAGCCCTTTGATATGAGCGGCCTTTAGCTAGATGGGCTTGCCTGTTGTCGAGTAAGTTACGTCTTCCCTGTCATACCTTCATCTAATTGTTGGCCGTTAGGAACAGGTTAAGTACGCATGATAGGTTATTTGATTTTTATGGTATTCCTAGTATGAGTTGTGTTTTTTTTCTATCGCATTCCTTTTTAGTCTCATGAGCTATTATTTTTTAGTGGCCTTTCACATTTAGATTATAGTCTATTATTTGAAAGAATTGCAATATTAACTGGCCTTTGTTGAGTCGGTAGGGTTCGATTGGTAAACCTGCTTCTAAGTGGCAGGGCCCTGGATTTTTAGCGTGCACTTTCATACTCAATCCAGAGAGAATGAAACTTATGCTCCTTCCAGAATCAATATACTAACATGGTTTCTTGTTCTTTGTGTCTTGTGCGGGTCACTCGGTGGAGGTTATTCTCTTGTAGGAAAAACGTATCGACGCCAATTAACTACTGGCTCCAGGGTAAAGGTGGCTCCCTGACACTATTTTTGTTTGATTTACTTGTAACAGCTTATTCTCGTGGTCTGGGTGGGGCTCCTTCTCCATCCATAGTTTTCCTCATTGGGTGGGTTGGTGAGATATCGCACTCAGCCATGGGAGTGCTATGAGGCTACTACCCTAGGTGGTATGGTAGAGGGTTAAGTGTTCTTTCCAGAGAGCGGAGCATGGGGCTGTGGAGGATTGTTATATTGAGTACTCAAGTTATCCCACATCATGGTTATGAGCTGGATCAAGCCTTCATCCATACGGACTTATGATTCTTTCCCTAACTTCAGCTCTATGAGCATGATTCCTCTCTCACCGCTTGTAACGCCCCAAAAATTCAGAGCTCTGCTACCTCGAACTTCTGGAACGTTAACCTACTGGATCACATCAAACCTGTCAAATCTGTTCACTAACACATATTAAAAATCATTAAATTCAACACCAACTCAGATTTTTCAAAATACTAGATTACAACTGCTTAGCTTAAACTATTACAACTTAAGTCCTTCCCAATTAAAATTTCTAAGAACCAATTAACAGCACCGACCCGTGCAGGGATCTTCCTATCTAGTGGTGATGGCTCATCGGAATCTCATACAGACTCTAACCCATTTCCCAACATGCTATAGCTAATCATCACTTACCGTTAAAATTCTTTCCGCTATCCCTTGCCCGTTGTTAGTTGTTGCTTCTTTTTCTCCATTGCTCCTTCCTTTCCTCCTAGGCTTCTTTGTTTTCCGCTTCCATTAGTAGAGTTTTCGCCATAATCTTAGTACAATTTTTTAACTAAAAACTCTTGACGATCCTTTTTACGGGTTGTCTCAACCCTCCTAACCTTCCGGTCTTTCGTAACCACCTGGTGTGTGGCAAAACGAGCCAATACATCGAATTCCCATATGTACTCCTCCACCGTCTTATCTTTCTGCTTCAGATTTAGAAAATCAGTCTTTATCTTATTCTTCACTATTACGGGAAAATATTTCTCATTAAATATCCCTTTCAATCACTTGCAGGTAATGTAGGGTTGATTATACTTTTTCCTTTCGTCAAGTTGTTTCTGCACGTCCCACTAGTATCCGGTTACTTCTTTTAGCATGTGGGTTGCAAAAATTACCTTTTGGTGCTTTCCACACTCCGTTATCTCAAAAGCCCTTTCTATCTCCCTGACCCAAGCCACTGCTCTGATCGGGTCACTGGCCCCGTGAAACTTACTAGGGCGAACATCTTGAAAATCTCAGAATTTATGTCCCTTTTTCCCCTCTACCAGAGCAGGTAGAGTCACCGCTGTCGGCTGTGCTGCATGAGTTCCCACAATCTCCCCCAATAATCTCACTAATTCCCTCCTTAAGTCTTCTCTATTACCGTTCACCGCCTCACCCTCTACCTAACCCAAATTCCGCCCTCAGCGCTTGCCGAAGACGCTTCTGTATGTGGCCTTCCCAGGTTAGGAAGTTCCTCCACCGGGGGTATCACCCGGTTTCGCAATTGACGAGCCACACTGTCATTGAAACAGTTAACATTTCAAGTGCAACATTTCATTTACACACACACACGCACATATATATATATATATATATATATATATATATATATATATATATATATATATATATATATATATATATATCCACTCACGGTAGTACACGGTCTAATAATATTTGTCATCAAGTAGCATCTCTCGACTATCCCTCGGCATCACCTTCCCCGGATGAGTCTCTCGAATCCCATTCTGCATTTACCGAATTACATTCCTCCCCACGTCAATTATATGATCAATCTTTCTACACATTCGCTCCATGTCTTCCAGCCTACGTTTTTTCACTTTCGCTACCTCTTGTCCCTCCTTTGACTTCAGCTCCTTTGCCAGGTACACCAAATGATCCCTCTTCGTCGCCACCGCAATGTACCACTACTTCCAAAAACCCTCGACAAGATGTGCTTGACGGGGTCCCCTGCTAGTGCCTGCACACTATTGAGGCATTGGGCCCGGTCTCCTCCTCTAGCCCTCATAGGTCTATTTCTATACATTTGCTCCATGTCTTCTTGGCTACGTTTTTCCAATTTTTCTACCTCCCGTCCCTTCTTTGACTTTAGCTCCTCTACCTAGTACACTAAATGATCCCTCTCCCTCTCCACTGCAATGTACCGCTGCTTCCAAAAACCCTCGATGAGATGTGCTCGGCGGTCCCCTGCTAGTCCCTGCAAACTACTGAGGCATTGGGCCTGGTTTCCTCCTCCTCTTCCTCTGGCCCTTGTAGGTCTATTTCCTCTTGTTGATCGTATATAGGCCAGGGGTCCTCCTCCACATCCTCAAGGTTCTCCTCAACCTTGTTCATCACATGATCTTCCACCCATCCTCCCGCTCCCGCCAAAAAATTTTGTACAAGGCACACAAAACCACGTCAAATTTATAGCACAATAATACATCAATTACATACCTTCCTGGCCCCCTCCTAAACACCTAACGTTCCACACTTATAGTCTACAAGATCTTGTGCCTATGCTCTGATACCAACCTTGCAACACCCCTTAGCCCAGGTGGCATCACCGGAGCTGAGTCGCCGGTCATAACTGTATCCAGACCTTGCTAAAATACAGAGCAACTCTAGATATACATCGTTATGTACATAACTTCAAGAAGTCATCCTTACAAAAAAGTTTGCTACAAAGTTTGACATGAACACAATGGAAGTTTTAAGACAAAACATCTGATCCCCAAATACGAACGTCCCCATCTTACTTTTCTTTTTAGAGGTCATGCAACCTTCTCCTTTCCCTTCCTCAACGTTTACCCTGCCTCGACCTTACTACCTGAAACGTCACAGATAAGGAATGAGCAAAAATTGCTCAGTAAAGATAACACAAGAATTAACGTGAATAACAATGTGATAGCCTCGGGAGACATAATAATCAATCCAATGATATCAAAGAATCGAGAGTTCAATGAATAGCGCAACATCAACCCAATGGCCAAGCGACATAAATATATTTTTCTTTTGTCAGATTTAGCAGCTTTAGGGCCCAACATAACAACATTATGACCATATTTTGTGAACAAGACTGACTGAATTGACCGATTATGCACATGAACATTAAATTTGAATAGCGAAATTAAACATCAACAAAATACAAGCCAACATCATAATAAAATCAAATGCAATGCAGACTCCAACCCGACTGACTGGACTTGACCGACACTGACTCGACCCGTGCGCCCTACATTCTTTTTGTCGGTGATCATATTTCACTCGCCCTCCTTTTGCATAATGTCCCGTACTCCGGAATGTTCATCTCAGTCTCAGGTAAATAAACGAGACACCAAGCCCAAGAAGAGAACTCACAAAGAGTGTTTGTCCCCCAACCACGTTACTGCCAAATTACTAGTTACACTAGTTGGACGGACTCAGGGAACTGGGCTCACCTTATATTCTCATTCAATCAACTGCTCCCCAAGAATTTTTGGTCATGAACACGACCAGGGTTTATCACAATAATTGAAACTCACACCAATAATATGCACAGAGTGGACTAGAGAGAAAGCCAGTCGCAAACCTCAACAATACTCCGAGCTTGGAAAGACATCGCCACAATGACCAGTGACATCTCAGAACAATCAAGCAACATTCGCCATGCCACAACACTACCAATGATAGTTATGCTAAGCAGAACAATTCATAGCATACAAGGAACCATATTATCCTTAATTGGTTGGCTTTTAGCCGACGAACCAAGCAACCGCAGACTATCACGAACGAGGTCACCGGGCTAAAGAAGACCTTGCTCGTTAGAAACTAATCAACCATCAATATACTAATATGCTACCCTTTTTCTACTAGTTATTTACAGTATTTTATAGCAGCCAGTTTTCCGACCCTACAACCGGTCTTTAGCCTGGCCTGGTGGTACACGAGCGTTGATACCCTTCATTTAGGAATACTAACCCCATTCCCCACTTCCTGTTACTCAAAATTCTTAATTTAATGTATTCCTCAAATTCGGGGTTGACATGGTAAAATTACCACACCCCCTCCCAAGGTGGCAAATTACCAAAATACCCCTGATAGCCACTATCATCTGAATCCACTTTAAAACAACATGTCGGATGTTTTACACGCCTTCTCAGACTAACAAGTCTTTCAAAAAATTTTATAGGAAAATTTTACCAAGATATCCCCTCCGGGTGGCAAATTACCAAAATATCTCCTGAGGGTTCCTACCACCCTAACACCCCAAATCTGTTTCAAAACAACTTTCAGGTGTTTTACACCCCTTCCTGGATGAACAAGCCCTTCTAAAAATTTTATAGGAAAAACTACCAAAATATCTCATCCAGGTGACAAATCACCAAAATACCACCTGAGGGTTCCCAGTACAGAAAAAATCTCAAAAATATCTTAAAATATTATTTTAAGCATTTTGAAGTTATTTTTGTGCTAAAAATTATTTTAGAAAATTTTTACCTGAAAATTTCGATTGGTGTCTGGATCGAGCGTTTAAAAGCCGGTTCGGCCAAAAATAGCTATCGACTTCAGAATGGCCCAAAATTTTAAAAAATGGAACATCTCAACATCCTAGGATCCTCATAAAATTTTTGCACAAAAACACATTAGTTTGATATTTTAAATTTTATCGTAAAATTAAAAATCATTGCCTCCGTTAACTCCCTTCCTGACCTCGGTAAAATCTGAAATTTTTCCACAATACAGGTCTCCTAAAAATTACTTGGGTAAGTATTTTGTACTTTGGCTAAATCTGAAGCTAACTATTTTTAAAATTTTGAATTTCAAATGCTCATTTAATTTTTTACTTTAGCGACACTTACAGTTACTATTAAGATTAACACGCCTACTAATGCACCTAAAACACACACATATTGTATCTTCTTCCTTTCTTCCTCCTCTGCCGAATGCTTAAACCCACCCCAATTCCACATATTCCTCCAGTTTCCTGAACAAACCCACCCTAAATCATCTAAATTCACATTTTAACACATTTTATATACATTTACACATATTACACCACCCACCCACAAATCCACCCACAAGACACCCATGCACGCATACATATAACACACACTAAACATTGAAACCCTAGCGACTTTTTCTTCTTTTTCCTTTCTGAGCTCTCATATACCCAAATACACCATAAATTCATTATAACCCCCCCCCCCCCCCACACACACACAGAGCAGCACACACAAATATATACTGCAATACCTCAACCGAAAATAAAACCACAAATTTTTCACAATTAATGGATTAAGAGGAAGGGATTACCTTGTTAGGTTTACGTTTTTTTTCTTTTCTCTTTCTTCTTCGTCCTTCTTCCTCGCTTCTTCTCTTTTTCTCTTTTGTTTTCCCTCTCTGTTGTGTTTCTTCCCCGACCACTATTCCCTTATTTCTTAAATTATAATTCCCCCTCCCTGCCAACCGAATTCCCCTTTTGT
The DNA here is from genome assembly GCA_033070095.1 of Escallonia herrerae. Lineage (NCBI taxonomy): Eukaryota > Viridiplantae > Streptophyta > Magnoliopsida > Escalloniales > Escalloniaceae > Escallonia > Escallonia herrerae. The sequence goes on along the minus strand of JAVXUP010003331.1, from coordinate 36,997 downwards.
TTCTTTTATTCAAACTTTATCCATTGCTTAGTTTATAGTTTATTTTACTTAGTGAGCATAAAAAAAAAATAAAAGGTGGCAAACTAAGAACCATTTTTATCCAAGATTGTGACACCTAATATCAACTTTTCAAAAATTGCACTCTGGCCCTAAAGTTTCCAAAATTACATTTTGACCCCTCTATTTTAGAAATCTTACACCTTGACCCCAAGGCTACTAACTCCTCATTTAACTCCCTAGCACTCAATTATCACCAAAATAATGCTACTTAATAAAATAGTCTCCTTTAGTTAATCTAATTCCCACTTAGATTAATTTCTGGTATATTCAGGGTATCACAGAGACTACTCTGTAGTGTACATAGATGATATATTAGTATTCTTAAAGGCTAGAGAGGAACATGAAAATCATCTAAAAAAGATAGCACATGAATTCATTGATCATGGATTAGTACTATCATAAAAGAAATGTGAATAGGAAGAAACCACCATTACCTTTCTAGGATTGGGAATAGAAGACAGTAGAAAAATTATACTTCAAGATCACATAGCTGACAAAACAAAGCTATCTCCAGAACAAATCAATGATATAAAATAACTTGAAATATTCATCGGGTTGTTAAATTACACAAGGAAATTCATAGCGCATTTATCAAACCAAACAGAGGCCATAAGTAAAAAGCTTAGAAAAGGGATATGGGAAGATGAAGATACCTAAAATGTTCTCTGGATAAAAGGTCAGGTTAAACCCTACCAAAACTAACTTTGCCTAAATAAGGAGATAAGCTAGTTCTAGAAATCAACGTTTCTGAAAATTGTTGGGGTGCAACATTAAAAGCAAAACCTCCTGATCAAACAAAAGAACAATTATGTGATACTGGAGGGGAACCTTCACGTAACACCCCTAAATGTTATGTTGATTTTAAGGTTGAAAAAAAAAGAAAAACAAAATGTTGTAGATTAGAGGAAGCTGAGCGTTATAGTTTGACATTTAACGATAAATTTATTTTAGAAACAATAATTAATAATTTAATGTTAACAGTTATAAGTAATATTGATTGAAATGTTTAGTGATGATTAGCATGACTGAATTTTAATCGACGACCTTTAACGACAATTAAAATTTTCTTTTAGTATCACTGTATTTATTAGCAACTTTTAATAACTATATATTTTATATATACTTAACGTCGATGAGTGCTTTTAGTGGCGAACTATCTACCTTAGCATTCGATATACGTTTAGTGACAATAAAATTTTCTTGTAATAGTGGTGAACTTAATCGCGATGTTTTGTTAAACGAGATAAAGTAATAGACCATTGATAATTTTCGTAATGCTTAATTTATCATAACAGTTTATTAGACCATTTCGCAATAATAAGTTGGGTAAAAAGATTTAGCGACATTTTAATGAATAGGGTTTTCATTTTTCTAACTAGGGTTTTCTTTTAACCTATATATATGTAAAAAGACTGGGCAGTCGTAAAAGGCACCCTTCCAGCTTCAAAACCCATATTTGAGAGAAAGAGTTAGAAAGAAGGAGATCGGGATTTGGTAGAGATCGACGGGATTTTTTCGGTGAAGCTTTTTCGGTAAGCTAGATTGAAAATTTTACACTTCATATGTGATGCCAAGGAAAGTGGGTTCACAGTCGATGTGGAGGTGCCACAAGGAATGCAGTCCGAGTCAGGTGCCACAAGGAATGCAGTCCGAATCAGGTGCCACAAGGAATGCAGTCCGAGTCAGGTGCCAAGTGTGCTAATGTGGGACACAACAAGGGTGGAGCAAGGGCTTATCAGACAGAGCCTGAGGGTGGCAGTGCTGTGAGGGTGATGGAATGATCGAATATATGACGACAGTCACAGTCTGATGCTCCAGTCCAGAGTCAAAGTCCTGTATGTTTTTCTCTAGGATTCTAGAGTGGGAAAGTGAAAAATGTTCAAGTCCAATTTAGTCCCCAAATGAAATCTCAAGACCTCTATTTATAGAGGTTGAGGAGATGATGTTATCAACCAACACGTGGTGTTCCACGAGAGTGAAACGTCACCGAGGGGTCCGCAGGTGCCGATGCTCTACAGACTGTAGGATTGCATATTCACCTGGCCTGCTCCTCACAGTATTTATCTGTCTGTCTGGAAAGACTGGCTCCCACAGAATAAGTGTGGCCAAAGAACCCCTTGATCTAGCTACCAATCCAAGCCCTTGTAGAGTCCCACACGCCTAGCAGTGGTGGGGAGAAACCAATGCCCAATTGCCAGGCAGACTAAGCGCGATGCCCTTCGAAAACCTACTCCTGTCTCAGAGTGACCTGGGGGTCATAGTGCCTAGAGGTACCGACGTAAGCCCCAGTGCCGGAGCACATCGGCCTGTCATGAAGACACCCTATCAGAGATAGTGTCCTGGAAGATTTGCCTATCCCGGGAGTGAGTCCTTATGCCAGAGCACTCGGAGTGAGTCAAGGTAGCATCTCAAAGGATCCGTCTACCTGATGGGCTGAGGTAGCATCTCGGAGGAGCCGTCTACTTGGCAGAAGGGGAGTTGAAAAGCTCCTTGGCAGAGATAGTGTCCCGGAGGAGTCGCCTATCTTCGCGAGTGAGTCCTTGTGCCAGAGCACTGGGAGCGCATAAAGGTAGCATCCCAGAGGAGCCATCTATCTGATGGGCTGAGGTAGCATCCCGGAGGAGCCGTCTACCTGGTGGAAAGGGAGTTGAAAAGCTTCCTGGCAGAGATAGTGGCCCAGAGGAGTCGCCTATCCCCGCAGGATGCTGCACACTCCGGAGAGTAGGTTGAAGCATGTTCCATGACCAAGGCAAGGTCCGCATGGTGTGGTGGATGAGTGTGGTTCCTAGAGGGGGCATGTAACATGATTGTGGTGCATGGGAGCGATGAAGTGCATTTGGTGCTAAGGGCACGACATTGTGATAGAGAGCCTGGGGGCACAGCTGTATCAGCGGTGGGACGCATGGCTACGGTAGAGTGTATGGTGCCATAGGCACGGTAGTGTGACAGAGAGCTAGGGGGCACGGCTGTATCAGTTGTGTGGCACATGGGCGCAGTAGAATGAGTGAGGTGTCGGGGGCACGATAGTGTGACAGAGAGCCTAGGGGCATGGCTGTATCAGCGGTGCGCCGCATGGGCAGGACGCATTGTGTATGGTACTGAGGGCATGGTAATGCGACAGGGAGCCTGGGGGCACGGCTGTATCAGTGGCGTGGCACATGGCGCGGTAGAGTGTTGAAGTGCGGGGTGCGGGAGCCAGTGAAGGGGGTCGTGGAGGTGGCACCCTTGTAACGGGCAATGAGCGTAGTGGAGTTATGGCACAGACGGGGCAATGGGTTGTGGAGACGGCGCGTTGGCACGGGCGACGAGGGTCATAGAGATAGTGCCCGGACGACGGGCGACGAGTGTTGCAGAGATGACACCCAGGCAACAAGCAACGAGTGCTGTGAAGTCAGGCATGGACGCGGACGACGAGGTCATAGAGACGACACGCAAGAGTGGGCGACAGACGTTGGTGAGTCATCGCGGGCAGTGGACGTCGTAAAGTTGGCATAGGCAACGGACGTCGCGGAGGCACACGACGCCTTTAAGAGAAGTGAAAGTGCTAATGGGAAGGCCAAAGTGCCTTTAAGAGAAGTGAAAGTGCTAATGGGAAGGCGAAAGGCCAACCCTTGGGGGAAGGTTAAGGCCCACCCTTGGGGGAAAGCCAAGGCCATCCCAAGGGGAAGGCCAAGGCCGACCCCCAAGAGGAGGCCAAGGCCGACCCCAAGGGGAAGGCCAAGGCCAACCCCCTTGGACAAGTGCCAAGGCATGCCGACCTGTGACATGCGACGGTCGAGGCGTGATGAGGAGTCGCAAAAAAATAAGGTTCTTAGTGATGAAGTCACGTAACAAAAGTGAGAAGTGCACGTTGCTTGAGCGTGTATGTTTTGACCGTTGGAAGTGTTGAAAATTGACTGTTAATTATGTCGATGTGTCGTACAAAATAGGACCCCCTGTGGGCTTTTAGGTGCAACCAAGATAGGTTGGGAACATAAGCCCCCTGTGTGTGGTGTGCGCGGAGGGGCAACCCAAGCGGGCGCCACACGCATAAACACTTAGCAAGATTTTTTATGTTGTTTGGCCAGTGAGTCGTTGACGTCGTCTTTGCATGATGAGGATGAAGAGTAGGTGGCTTGAGCCACCTCGTGCACCACTTAATAAAGCCTTGGAAGGCTTGGGTGTTGACATGGTAAGACAACGATGGATGCATGGGCGCGGTCGTGACTAAACGTTGAGGGTGAGGAGTAGGTGGTTCGAGCAACCTCATGCACCACCTACTGAAACATTGGGATGTAAATCTTGTCAAAGTAATAAAAAATTCTAAGTGTGGAAGTGTGATGAAATGGGTAAGGGGGCGAAGAAGTGCCATCCTAAAGCACATGAAATTTTTAGTTGTAGTAAAATTGGTTTGTTGATTTTTGGTTTTGGTGGGATAGAAAAAAAGTTAAGTGTGGTGTAGTGAAAATGGTGAGTATAATGGAATGTGGGAGTTAGAGAGGATGTTAGAGTGTTGTATTTATGAGAGAGTGTAAAGAAAAGAGGAAGTGTTGAAAGGAAGAAAAGGGAAAGAAGAAAAAAAGAAGGTGGGTCGGCCTCGGGGGTGTGAGGGGAAAGGGAAAGGGTCTTGGGGAGGGGAATGTAAGAGAAGTGGGTTGACTTGGAAAGTTAGGAATGAAAGAGAGAAGAAGAAAAAAGTGTTGATTTCGTGAGTAAAGGAAGAAAGTGAGAGGATGAAGGGAATTAATGTGAGAGTGAGAAAAGAGGGAGGAAGGAAGGGAGGGATGGGGCAAGGGGTTGGGAGGCCGAAGCCGAGGGTGTGGGGAAAGGGGAGGGTGAGATGAGGGTATTTGATGGGGGAGGTAATATGTGAGAGAGAGGGAGAATTAATGTGAGAGGGAGAGAGCGGGTGTAATGATGAGTGGAAAGGAAGAAAAAAATGAGGTTGAGAAGAGTGGGAGAAAACCCACGTGTGGGAAGGTGAGATGGAAAAGTTAGTGGGGTGGGTTTCATGAGAATGAGAGAGAGTGTAAGAGAGGATATTTGATCTCGTAGAGAGTGAGAATATGTAGGGTGATTGGAGAGAGTGAGTGAGAGAAGGGAGTGAATGAAGAGGAGGGAAAGAGGGATGGGGGAGGCCGAGGGGTGTGTGTGGGAAGGGGGTGATTGGAGGGGGAATGATGGGGGAGAGAGAAGGTATTAATTAATGTGAAGAGAGAGAGAGAAATATAGGTGAAAGATGACAATAAATGTGTGAGAGAGAATGTGTAATGATAAGTGAAAAGGAAGAGAAGTAAGGGAGAGGGTGGGAGAACCCACGTGAGGGTGAAAGAAAGGAGTGTGTTGGGTGATGTGAGGGAGAAGAGTGAATGAAAAAAAAAAGTAAAAGTTGGAAGTGATTGGAGAGAGAAAAAGGAAGAGAGAGAAAGGGAGAGTGGGGAAAAGGGAGAGAGAGAATTAAATTAGGAAAGAGAGTGGGAGTCCCACATGGAGGGGTGGGAAGGGGGCTGCCCAAGCGTGGGGCTACCCAGGCGTCTGGATAGGGTGGGGGTGCACCCAAATTTTTTTTGGGCCTTTTAAGGAGGAAGGGGAAGATGGAATATTTTGTTGGAAAATTTTTCAAAGTGAAGGAAAGAGAATGAAAGGGGTGGTGAGAGGATGAAAACTGTTGTTGAATTTTTTTTTCTAAGTGATGGAAAGAGAATGCATGTGTTACGTGCATGCCCACGAGGTCGCATGGCCTGAGGGGATGTCAACTGACGGAGTTGATACTTAGAAGCGTGGCTGGAGCCACCCCGCCACCATGTACCAAGTCGCTACAATGTGAGGCGGAAGGGGTAAGAAAGGGGTGAAGCCCCTAAGGGAGTTGGTGATGGTATCAAAGGTGGTGACAATACACTTGGGCAAGAGCAATGTAGCTTGAAAATTTTCTTAGTCTGGAAAATGTAACTTCATTGATAATAAAAGATAAGCAACATGCCTTGGTACTTGGGGATGACGTACATGGAAACTTGCAAAATGAAAGAAAAAATTATAAGTGTGGAAAATGCTCTAGGCAGGCTAGGGCTTGGGCGGGTGGGTCACATCTTCCGCATTTAGAGTTTGAGCTCGCTAGATGCAATCTTGTCAACGAAGGCGAACTTGAGGCCCCTGCACCACTTGAGGCAGTGACCGACTTTTCAATGATAGGGGTAGTAGTTGGGATGGGCTAAGTCTTCTGGGGTAGGTTCAATGTCGGCGTCGGCAGGGTTATGGCATTGTCATCGATCCAGGTCTCGAGGAAAGTTCTAACAGTCTTTTAGTCGCATGGGTATTTTGGGCAGGCGTCGGCTGCCTTCTCTTATCAGGGCTCCCATCCTTTCCTTGGGATTGGCGCTTATGGCTGTTGTCGTCTTTATTGGCTGCTTCAGCCGTCATAGACAAGGCAATATAAGGTTGAGGCTTTGGGGTCTTTAACAGACTGACCGAGTTATATGTGAGTCATGTAGCTTCCTTGTGGTGTCTTGAAGACCGAAGTTGGATATTTTCAAGGTAGACCCTGTAGGTGTTTTTCATGTTCTTGATGCAAATGGGTCCAAAGGGTCTCATCCTTGCTGAAGTCCGTTCACTCCAAGCACTTGTGATGAAATCGTGTGACATAGGTGTTGAGGTCTTCCCGGGATTCTGGCAGATTCTGGCAATGTCAACAATGGTCACACGCTCCGTCACATAGTGAAACTTGTCAAGGAAGAGCTGAACCATGTCAGACCAGGAGTGGATAGTACCATCAGGAATCTGATGATACCAAGAGTAAGCGAGGCCAGTCAGGGACTTGTGAAATTTCTGAAGCTTTAAAGTGTCATCCTTCCCGTAGTGCTCTAGGGAGCCAGGAAAATGGGTGAGGTGCTCGCGGGCATTGCCTTCTTTGTCATTGAATAAGGTGAAGGATGGCTGCTTGTACTTGATGGGATAGGGCTTAGTAGTGAGGCTACCAGAGTAAGGAGCATGACTTGATAGCTTAGAGGGGGAGTGTGGTAAGGATGACTGCTTGAGACTGCGGAAGATGGCGTCAAGGTCATGCTTAGTGACATACGAAGCATGCGAGGGTATGTGCCCTGTCGGGATGATCCTAGCACCAGAGCCCCCAAACTGTGCAACCTGAGGCACTGAAGGGATGATAATGGTAGAGAGGGGTTGGTGGTGGGGAGCAACTTGAAGCTGATCGTCAGGAAGGGTCAACTAGAGTAAGCCGGGGGAATGACTTGTGTTTAGGTTTTGGTAGGTTACGTTTGGGTTAGGCTCCATCTAAATTGAGTTGTAAGTCTCCAAAGTGCTTCGAATAAGGGTAAGGCGTGGTGCCGCAGGCTAAGGTACCATGAGTGCTACTGTCGAGAGCCCGGAGGACCAAGGCAGTGGTGGTCGCGACACTGGGACTTAGGCAGTGCCTAGAACTAGCCCAGGCCTTGAAGGCTGGATATGAGAAGGAGGGGCCAACCCCAGAGTTTGGGATGACACGGGGTGAGCAACGGTCACAGGGTGCGGAGCTCTAAGGCCTTGAGAAGTCGGTGATTGTGAAGTCAAGACTTGGATTATTTTTTGCATTTCTATATCATGGCCATGAGAGATGATTGGGAGTCTTGGAGTTCAGTGATGGTAGGAGTAAGTTGTTGGATTATGGAGTTAACAAATGTGGCTACATCGGGTGCATCTATCGCGGAGGGAGCCTGGAGTAGGTTATGGCTGGTCTCCTTTTGGTCCTCGAGGTGATGCTCCTCTTAGATGGCTAGGTTGAGGCTTTCGCTGGTAGTCCTGTTAGTCCTACGTTGCTGAGGCATGATTGCTTAGTTGTGTCAGGCAAGGAACAACCAGCACTGTGATGCTCACCTCCCCAGCGGAGTCGCCAAAAATGATGCCAAGGAAAGTGGGTTTGCAATCAACGTGGAGGTGCCACAAGGAATGCAGTCCGAGTCAGATGCCAAGTGTGCTGATGTGGGACACAGCAAGTGTAACGACCTGGTCCACGGCCCCACCACAGGGCATTGCCTCCCTCAAAAGGGCTAGCCAAGTAGGTACTTATGAGTTCATAGGCAGGGTCTTATAAGGCTAATCGGAAACTCTCCCACAACCGATGTGGGATATTACAATCTCCCCACCTTATTTCTTAGCGTCCTCGCTAATGTTCGATCACACATAGCACATAATCTTCCTCTCTAGCCAATGTGGGATATACCCAGCTCACCCTTCGTTGCCCCAACCATCCTCTTAGTGTGGGATATACCGGGGCTTGCCTTCGTTTCCCCCAACCATCAGCAACCCGACTGGATACCCCAGCCCGAGCTTTCGAGAGTTGACTCTGATACCATCTGTAACGACCCGGTCCACGGCCCCACCACAGGGCATTGCCTCCCTCAAAAGGGCTAGCCAAGTAGGTACTTATGAGTTCATAGGCAGGGTCTTATAAGGCTAATCGCAAACTCTCCCACAACCGATGTGGGATATTACAGCAAGGGTGGAGCAAGGGCAAACGCCAAGGGCTTTCCAGACAGAGCCTGAGGGTGGCAGTGCTAGAAGGGCGATGGCGTGATGCGAATAGACAACGACAGTCACAGTCTAATGCTTGGGTCCAGAGCCAAGGTCTTGTATTTTCTCTCTAGGATTCTAGAGTGAGAAAGTGAAAAATGTTCAAGTCCGGTTTAGTCCCCAGATGAATTTTCAAGACCTCAATTTATAGAGGTTGAGATAATGATGTCATTAATGGACACGTCGGGCTCCTCGGGAGTGACACATCACCGGGGGGTCCACAGGTGTCGATGCTCCACGGACTGTCGGATCGCATATTCAGCCGGCCTACTCCTCATAGTGTTGCTCTGTCTGTCTTGAAAGACAAGCTCCCATAGCGTAAGTGTGGCCAGAGAACCCCCTTGATCTAGCCACCAATCCAAGCCGTTGTAGAGTCCCACAGGCCTAGTAGTTGTGGGGAGGACCCGACGCCCAACTGCCAGGTGGACAAGGCATGATGCCCTCTGAAGAGCTGCTCCCCTCTCAGAGGGACCTGGGGGTCATAGTCCCTAGAGGTGCTGATGCAAGCCCCCAGTGCCACAGCCCATAGGCCAGTCACGAAGACACCCTGGCGGAGATAGTGTCATGGAAGAATTGCCTATCCCGCGGGTGAGTCCTTATGCCGAAGGACTCGGAGAGCGTCAAGGTAGCATCCTGGAGGAGCCAGACCCAACGGGCTGAGGTAGCATCTCGAAGGAGCCGTCTACCTGACGGGCCGAGGTAGCATCCTAGAGAAGCCATCTACCTAGCGGATGGGGAGTTAAAAAGATCCCTGGCAGAGATAGTGTCCCGAAGGAGTCGCCTATCCCCACGGGTGAGTCCTTGTGCAGGAGCACTCAAAGCGCGTCAAGGAAGCATCATGGAGGAGCCGTCTACCTGGCTGAATGAGAGTTGAAATGCTCCCTAGTAGAGATAGTGTCCCGAAAAAGTCACCTATCCCTGCGGGATACTGCACACTCTGGATAGTGGGTCGAAGCATGTTCCCAAGGCAAGGTACGCAAGGTATGGTGAATGAGTGTGGTGCCGGGGGCACAACATTGTGATAGAAAGCCTGGGGGCACGGCTGTATCAGCGGCACGACGCATGGGCACGGTGGAGTGTATGGTGCCATGGGCACAAAAGTGTGACAGAGAGCCAGGGGCAAAGCTGTATCAGCTGCGGGGCGCATGGGCGCGGCGGAGTGAGTGAGGTGCCGGGGGCACGATAGTGTGACAGAGAGCCAGGGGGCACGGCTGTTTCAGCGGCGTGGCGCATGGGCGCGACAGAGTGTGTATGGTACCGAGGGCATGGTAATGCGACAGAGAGCCTGGGGGCACAGCTGTATAAGCGGCACGGGGTGAATGGGCATGACAGAGTGTTAGAATGCAGCGCGTGGGCTTCGACGACGGGGGTTGCAGAGGCGGCGCCTGGGCGATGAGTGTAGCGGAGTTGTAGCACGGACGCGAGCGACGGGGGTCGCGGAGACGACGCGCTAACACAAGCCGATGGGGGTCGCGGAGACGGCGCGTGGGCGCGGGTGACGGGGGTCGCGGAGACGACGCGCTAACACAAGCAATGGGGGTCGTGGAGACGACACGTGGGAGCGGGTGACGGGGTCACAAAAACAGTGCCCGGGCGATGGGCGACGAGTGTCACGGAGACGACGCCTGGGAGACGGGCGATGAGCGGTGTTAAGTCGGCACGTAGACGCGGGCGACGGGGGTCATGGAGACGGCGTTAGGCTGCGGGCGACCGATTGAAGAGAAGTGAAAGTGCTATACTAGAATTTCTGGTAAATTTTTATATTTTTGCAGATAATGCGTGTATTTGTTATATTTACTGTAATTTTAGAACTTTTAAAATTATTTTGAGCCTTTAAACCCATGAAAATATTTTGAAAAAATTTGAGTAATGTTTTTACAGTATAATAACTACTCAGTAAAAATTTGGTTATTTTTGGAGTTGATTTGTTATCATTTTCCGTATCGCATTAAATTTAGAAAAATGAAAATTAAAGAAATAGTTTTAGTACCTTTTAAATCCTAATTTTTATTTCTATAACTTTTATACATACATTAAGGTTTGTATAAAAATTATGACTCTTTATTTTCAGCTAGAAGCAATTATGGCAATTTTATTGGTTTTTAGTGTATTTAAGAAAATTATTTTTAATTCAAAAATATTCAAAAGTTATATTTTTATTTTATATGATGTATTAAGCTATAAATAATGTTTAATGAATGATAAGGACATTTTTGAAATATTTAGGAGTCTCAGGGAGTGTGATGAGTTTCAAGGTAGGTTGGCCGCGTGTGGAATCGCTCCGAGTTTCATCATTTTCGGGTAGAGAAATGGATACGTTGTGGATAGTTATATTGGGTTTATAATATAGCTGAGTGGATAGTGTTCAGATAAATTACTTTGTCATCCTAGGTTAATTCCAAGGATTAATCGAGAGCGTTTTAGCTTCAACTCACTTGGATCGAGGTAAGGATTTCTTCCGAAACCCTATCTCATCAATTTGACATCATAATACCTCTTTCTATATTGTTATTGATGCTTTCATTGGACTCGATTATAATTGTGATGAAATTGCATCGATTGCCATTAATACCATGCTTTGGGCCTTATATGCTGATTGAAATTCCTTTTCGATGTTGCATATTTATTTCTCATTATGCATCAAATTAATCATTGCATCATCGATTATTGCACTCTGCATATTGACACGAGTTAGTGTATTGAGAAGTTATATGGATAGTCTGTATTGGGGTGATATAAGGATGGTCTGTTATTGTCAGGAGATGCTAGGTACCTTGAGGGTCTAGCTAGTGTTCATATGCATATGTAACTACAGTGTTATTGAGCATCGCCTTTGTAGCTTTGCTAAGTGATTACCCTGCGCTGCGTGTGTGGCTTTGCATATCACTCATGTTTAATATCATTTGCACTGTTTCAGTATGATTGAAATTGTTTGTCTCCATATCTGTTTTAGGGATTGAGTTGAATTTCGTCCCTTATTGTTTTGAAGTGAATCTGGTAATCGTTTCTATTCTTTTTTCTGGATTTTTGAGTGACCTTAGTGAGCTCCCAAAAGCTCACTCTCCTTTGACTTCCTTTCTGCAGGTAGTGACCAGCGTTAGATTACTTAACACTGGACTAGAGGCAAGCAAGCTAGCAAATTTAAGCTACTGTATTGTCTATTAGAACCCCTGTGTGGGTGAATAATATTTTTTAAAATTTTCTTAGACTTAGATTTTGTATTTCATTTATGTTAGTTGATTGAGAGAGAGGTTTGATTGACGGTTAGTTGCTCTTACAGTTTGCGGTATTATTTGGTTAAGTTTTGAGGATACTATTGTCTTAGCTTAAGTGATCAAGCGAGTGTTAACGTTTCAGAAATTCTGGGATGTTACAGTTGGTATCAGAGCATGGGTATGAGATTCTGTAAACTCATAAGCCTAAGATAATTTGTGACTAATATTGGACTTTGAAAACTTATGCTAGGTTTTGAAGACGTATTTGAGGTTTTAGCATTGGATTGAGATTTGCGCTGAGTACACAATAGTATACAGGTTAGTTACCTAATAATTTTTGAACTTTAAGTATTAAACAAAGAAGATGATTGAATGATAAGACTACAACCTTTTGGTTTCCTTGAGTAGTTCCATCAACTAGGAGCTATGAACGGTTAAGGTTGTGATTTCTAATGGATGTGCAATACATGTGTATGTAAAATTCGATTATTGGGTCCATTATGAGGATACTTTTAATGTGATGGATTTGGTAATAGTTTAAATTGGTTTGATTTGATATCCAACTGCCAGCGAAAGTATTATGGTTGTAGTATGAGTATTTTGGTGTGACGACTAGGTGCTCTTAGAATTTGCTATCCGTATTGGCTAAGATAAAGCGGTCTGCTCCGAAAGTTATTTGATGGTATCGATTTTGGTGACAAATAAATAAATGAACATCATAGACATAGCAATTACAATTTTAGTTAGACCTTAGACATTGAGTCATGGTCTTGGTAGTCAATGGAACGCGCTATGAAAATTAAGTTTGAATCTGTGTTGAATAACCACGTGATTGAAGGATTAAGACGTTTATGGCCTTAGAGCGTATGACTCTAAAAATTTGATGTCAGCAATAGGATGGAAATGCATTAAGGCTGAAAGCATGCCAATAACGTAGCCACCTTACTTATTGGTTAACCTCAGCAAAATGTTATTAAGAGAGAATTGAGATGACTCCTTGGATTGAGCACCTAGAATTATTTTGGGTAAACGTTGACATATATGTATTACATTAATGGAATAAAGGCACATTAGCAATTACTGTTCAAGTTAGTCTGCCTGTCTTGCACCCTCGATCATCATGCCTGTACAACGGAGAGCCACGAGCACTACCAGCCAAGGCCTCGTCCCTACTATGCAAGAAGAAGCCCACCTTGGTGACCAAGAAAAGACTTGTGCCGTCCGACTCAAAGATCAACCCCAACATGACCAACTGACACCATGCTCCTAACTTGCTCCAGTCGTCTCTTCCCAACTGCTGGCCTCTTGCCGCTGGCATTACCCATGTGCAAACCACACCCAAAAACAATGTTACCCACCACCACCAACCCCTTTGTACCATTGTCATCCCCACATTGCCTCGAGTTATCCCGTCCGGGGGCTCAAGTGTCAGGATCATTCCGACCGGGCACACAAACATTCGCCTGCTTCGTATGTCACAACGACATGTTGCCTCCCTATGGGTTCAATGGAGTTGTATTCTTTTCCATACTTAGACTATTTTCAAGCTACATTGCTCTCGCACGAGCCCACTAACACCACACTCTATGCCATCACCCATTCCCATGGGGGCTTTACCCCTTCCCAACCCTTTCGGCCTCACATTGCAGCAACTTGGTACGTGGTGCGGGGTGGCTCGAGCCACGCTACTGCGGTCGCATCATCACCCCTCGTCCATTTTTTTGACACTTAGAAAAGAAATTCATTTTTTTTGCAACACTGTCATCGACGATCACCCTCGGTGATCTCCCTCGGCATCCTTGTCTCAGCCCAACACTTAGAAAAAAAATTCATTTTTCGCAGCCGGTCATCGATGATCACCCTCAAAGGTCTCCCTCGACACCCTTGTCCAAGCTCAACACTTAGAAAAATGTTCCACAAAAAATTTTTCACCCCTACATCCTATACTCCTTCCAACACTCTTTTCTCACCCCCTTTGCCCTCCTCCGTATCATTCTGCCTCCTCACGGTCGGGTCACCACCCTCTTACCTTTGTTCTACACTTAGAAAAATTTTCAAAATTTTCATCTCCCCCACATACTCCCAACATTCATGCTCTCATCACTCTCCCTCTAACATTTTTCTCTCCTCAATCGCCACTCTTGTCTGAGCCTCACTCTCCACTTTTCGACACTTAGAAAAAAAATTTAACAAAATTTTTCATCCCCCGCCACCCTATGCATTCTCTTTCCATTACTTTGAAAAATTTTCCAACAAAATTTTTCATCTTTCCCATTCTTCCTTGGAAGGCCATTTTTTTTTTTTGGGTAACCCCACACCCCGGCGCCTAGATAGCTCCCAGGCTCGGGCAGCCCCTCTCCCCTTCATGTGGGTCTTCTCCACCCTCCTCTCAATTTTAATTCTCTCTCTCTCTCTCTCTCCCCTTTTCCCACTTTTTCCCTTTCTATCTCACCAATCACTTTCAACTTTTTCTCTTTCTTCATTCACTCCCTCCCTTCACATCACCAATTCCCACACATTTCTTTCTCTCCCTCTCCACCCGAGACCACTCCCCACTTCCCCATTTTTTTACTCTCTCTCTTACACATTCTCTCTTATTAACTCACCCCCTCCACACGTGGGTTCCTCTCTCATTCTTCTCATTTGTTTTTCTTTCTTCCTTTTCACTCATCAGTACACCCACTCTCTCCCTCTCACATGATGGCTCCCTCTATCTCTCTCTCACATTACATGCCCCCATTACTTCCCTCATCTCACCCTCCCCCTTTCCCCGCACCCCTCGGCCTTGGCCTCCCCACCCCTCTCCCCATAATCGACCCTCTTTCTCTTCTTCTACCTCACCCCCATTAACTCCCTTCACTACTACCCTAATTCCATACTTAGTTCTATTTGTCTTCTCTCTCTCTAATGAAAGACCCACATATAATTTCCCCATCTTTCACCTCAATCTCTTTCTCCCTCTTTCTTTCAACTCAACCAATCACCACTCACTCCCCTCATTCATCATGGCCGCTCTCTCTTTCTTTACCCATTTCACTCTTCCTCATTAAAGTTCCCATCACTTCCTGCCTCCAATCACAACTCCCTCATATCCCAACACCCAAGGCCACTCTCTCCCTATTCTATTTTCTCTTACAACACCACACTTCTCATACACTCCCCTCACTAAGGCCGACCCCCATGCCTTGACCAAGGCCGACCCCTCACACCCCGGGGTCGACCCATCCCATTTTTTTTCTTTTCCTTTTCTTCCTCTCAACACTTCCACTTTTCTTTACACTCTTTCATGAATACAACACACCCCAACACTCTAACATCCTCTCTTACTCCAACACTCCATTACACTCACCAATTTTCACTACATCCATCACACAACTTTTTTTTTATCTCCCCAAAACACAAAAATCAACATACCAATTTTACTGCAGCTAAAAATTTTACGTGCTTTAGGATGACACTTCCTCGCGCCCCCAACCCATTTCATACTCTTCTACACCTAGAACTTTTTTGCATTTTTTACCATGCCCCGTGTCGTGACTACCCCGATATCAATGTCTTTCTTAGGTGGTGCGCGAGGTAGCTCGAACCACTTACTCCTACTCATTGTTCAAATTCCCATCGCCATACCCAGGCACCGCGTCGTCCGGACATCATTCCATGACCCCGTTGCCTAGACATCACTCCTCGACCCCCGTCGCCCAGAAGTCACTCCGCGACCCCCGTCGCCCGGACATCACTTTGCTGAGCCCGTGCGCCACGCCACTAATACAGTCGCGCCCCTGGGCTCTCTGTCACTTTACAGTGCTCTTAACACCTTACTCAATCTGTTGCACCCGTCTACTTTTTCATACTTAGAATTCTTTTACAACATGACAGCCTTGCATTGCCCACGACCTCTGTGGCCCTCCTCCGGATGCCATCTCCGCGACCCCCGTCGTCGGTCATCCAAACGTCATCTCCGCGACCCTTGTCGCCCGTGCGCCAACTCCATGACTGCGCTCCTGCGTCCCATCCTCGTGCCGTTATGTCAATGCCCAAGCATTCCAAGGTCTCAGTAGGTGGTGCACGAGGTCGCTCGAGCCACATATTCTTCACCTTCGTCATTCAAAGATGACGCCAATGACTCTTTGACCAAACAACAATAACAATCTCTCTAAGTGTTTATGCATGCGGCGCCCGCTCAGGTTGTCCCTCCGTGCACACCACATATAGGGGGCTTATGTTCCCAACCTATTTTGGTCATACCCAAGGGCCCAATAGGGGTCCCATTTCACTCTAACAAGTTGAAATTATTAACGGTCAAAGTTTGTAGGCCCAAGTCACGTGTATTTTTTGCTTCGCATGCCTCACGCGTGACTTACTCACCAATTATTTTATGTTAGCGTGACTCACGGTAGCACGTTTGTCACACCGCAACTTCCCGAACACCTTTTCATCAAAAACATTGATCGACGGCACAACCAGAACGATGGGGTCACGGGGCAAAGGCCTTGGCCAACCCCATGGGGTCGGCCTCAGCCTTCCCCAAGGCCATGGGGTAGACCTCGACCACCGTGGGGGGTTGGCCTTGTCCTCCCCCCCCGGTTGTTCACTTTTTGTGCAAGGTCCTTTCCACGCTTTGTTCGCTTTGTACATTCTGTATGTGACTTGGCACCTTGTTCGTCACGTGGGTACGATTCACGTCGACACGCTTGTAGTAATGCAACTTTTGAATTCGTCATTGCCCATCAAAACACCTACCGTCGGCGTGCCCAAAGTTCACCAAAAGGGAGGAGTGACCTTGGGCCCCTTCATGGGAGTTGGCCATTTGGCCTTGGCCACCCCTTAGGTCAGCCTCAGCCTCCCCAGGGGGTCAGCCTTAGCCTCACCAGGGGGTTGGCCTCGGCCTCCCCATGGGTGGTGGCCTTGGCCATCCCCTATTTTTGGCATATGCCCTTCCCCCCGAGGCGCACTTATTTTCTCAAGTCTTTGCACCTCCGCAATGTTTACGGACATTCATACATCAACCCCGTGACGTCCTTCATCGGTCGTCTATTGCTCGCGACCATGCACCGCTCCCGTGATGCTCGTTGCCTAAACTTGCGCGCTACCGCCGAATGACCCGTCGCCGACGAACCCCGTATCATCATTCTCAACTTTTTCATTACTAGATATTGCATTCATTATTTTGGTATAACATGCACACTCAACTAACGTCGCGTCTCAGGGACACCCGACGAGCGCTTGTAAGTTGTCTCCGCCACGTTTGTCACCGTGCCTGTACGCCATTGTCATGATACGTGCCCCCGACACCGAGTATTGCTCCACGCCATTTGTTGCCGTGCCCGTGCGCCATTGTCATGATACATGCCCCCGGCATCGAGTATTGCTCCGCGACGTTCGTCGCTGCGCCTGTGCGCCATTATCATGTACGTGCCCCCGGCACCGAGTATTTCTCCACAACATTCGTCCCCGCACCCGAGCGCCATTGTCATGATACATGCCCCCGGCACCGAGTATTTCTCTGCGACATTCGTCGCCGGGCTCATGCTTTATTAAAATATCACAATTTTTGCAAAATTGTGATCCAGGAGAAGAAGGAATGGGTCCTGAAGTAGAAGTAGAAAGTGAGGTGTCAGGATTAGTGCAAAAAGGACTTATAAAATAATTTAGACCATAATGATCTTGAATTAATTTACGAGATTCTTCAAATGTCTGAGTGCCTTTAAACCAAGGTTTTTCATGGTTTCCTACACCATGATGCATTGCCTCTGGAAAATGTTTGTAAATGCCTGGTTGTTTTCCCCTAAAAACACAATAAAATTGAAATCTACGAGTGTCTCTAAGTTTGTGGAAATAAGAGGCTAATCCGTTCAAAGTATTGACAAACCAACTATTGTCTTTACGCATAAAAGACTGCCAAATGTTGTCTAAAAGGGTGACTTGGTCTAATGGAAGAGAAGTAATCTTAGGGTCTTTTATTTGAAACTTGCTTCCTACATGAATAATGCCTAAATTGCTTCCATCAAAATTAATTCTTTGCCTACCTGAATTATCGGTGTATGAAGGAAAAAGTGTAGGGAAAGGAGGATTTGTCTGAGACTGTGTATTTGGAAAATGGGCTTGGGAAGGAGGAGTATAAGGAGGTGTATTAGACATTGGCGGCGGTCTAGCTCGCCAAAAACTGGTTTTACTCTGCATATATATATATATATATATATATATATATATATATATATATATATATATATATATATATATATATATATATATATATATACATACATATACATATACATACATATACATACATATACATACATATATATATACATATACATATACATATACATATACATCTACATATAGATGTATATATATATATATATACATGTATGTATATGTATATATATATATGTATGTATACATATACACCTATACATATATACACATATACATATATATATATATATATATATATATATATATATGTATATATGTATGTATATATGTATACATATATACATACATATATATATATATATATATATATATGTGTGTGTGTGTGTGTGTATATGTATAGGTATGTATATATACATGTACACATATACATATACACACGTATATATATACACCTATACATATGTATATATATATATATGTATATGTATAGGTATGTATATATATGTATATGTATAGGTATGTATATATATATATATATATATATATATGTATATGTATGTATGTATGTATGTATATATACATGTATATGTATGTATATATATGTATGTATATATATAGATATATATAGCTATATATATCTATATATATACATACATATATATATAGCTATATATATCTACATACATACATACATATACATATAT
The DNA here is from genome assembly GCA_033070095.1 of Escallonia herrerae. Lineage (NCBI taxonomy): Eukaryota > Viridiplantae > Streptophyta > Magnoliopsida > Escalloniales > Escalloniaceae > Escallonia > Escallonia herrerae. Next base: position 18,318 of record JAVXUP010003331.1, on the reverse strand, counting down.
ATGTATACATATATATATATATATAGATGAGGCTAAAATGTATATATATATATATATATATATATATATATATACAGCAGTTATGTGTCAAACTTAGAGGACATTTATGAGGTTCTGGGTTGTATTGAGTGACAGAAGGTAACATTCGCGGTGTTCATGCTCAAAGATGAGGCTAATCAATTGTGGAAGGCTACAAAAAGGGTAAAGGCTGATGAGGTGGCAAATATGGAGTGGGAAGGCTTTAAGAAGTTATTCCTCAAGAAATACTTTCCCCAAACCATAAAGGAGCAAATGGAGATTGACTTTATACACTTGACCCAGGGGAATCGTTCGGTCCAAGAATACGAGGTTTTGTATTCACTCAGCTATCTCAATATGCCACTCACTTGGTGGACACTAAAGCGAAGCGAGCAAGAAACTTTGAGAATGGGCTGAGGCTCGGTATCCGGTCTCGCATCTCTACATTGAGGCTAGGGACTTATGCTAAGGTGGTAAACATAGCCTTAATCATTGAAAAAGATAGTGAAGATTGAAGACTTGTATAAGATGAGGGACTAACAAAGGAAGAGAGTAAGAAATAATAAGCCTCATAGGAACAGTATGTCTAACGATATCTCCAAGCGCTCGAAACCTCAGGAGGTAAATAGAGGAGTTTAGCCTTAGCCGAAGAGTGAACAGAGACATGGGTCCGGAAGTAGAGCAACACCTCAAGAGAGGAATAAATTACCAGCAAACTATCATGAGCGTTCTGTAAATAGGATGGGGGGACAGAATAGCCCACAGACCTGCCGTAAGTGCAACCACTTCCATTCAGGTCTACCATGCCAATGGGAAATGAGAAAGTGCTTTATATGTGGTCAAGAGAGGCATCAAGCCCAAAATTTCCCCAGGGCAGGACCTCAGAATCAAGTGAAGCATGACGTAGCGAAGCCCAGGGGAACGACGAGAGTGTTTGCTATGACTTAACAGGATGCACAGGCTTCATACTTAGTGGTTACTAGTACACTCCCTATTTCTTTCACATTTACAAAAGTATTGTTTGATTCTGGTGCTACTCATTAAACATTTGGACAAGCGTCTAGAACTCTTAAAGGTGCCGCTATGCATTGATACCCCAATGGGGGACTCAGTTGTGGCTAATCAAGTGGTCAAAAACTGCTTAGTAAAAATTAAGGGAAAGAACTAGTAGCAAACTTAATTTGCTTACATATGTTAAAATTCAATGTTATACTTGGGATGGATTGGTTGGCAGCATATCATGCTTCTATAAATTGCTTCCATAAAAGAGTGACTTTTAACATCTCAGGTAAAGACCACTTGTTCTTCCGGGATCTAGTATTGCACCCCTTCCACCTATGATTTCTGCCTTACAGACGAACCGACTCCTTAGGAAAGGTTATCGCGGATACTTGGCTTATGTTATAGACACCCAGCAGAGGAAGTTAAGACTAGAGGACATTTCGGTGGTGAAAGAGTTTTCTAGGGTGTTTCCAGAAGACTTGTCGGGGATGCTGCCCGATAGGGAAGTTGAATTTAAGATTAATTTGATTCCAGGGACTGCCCTTATGTTTAAGGCACTCATGAGTTGAGAGAACTTAAGACACAACTGCAGGACCTTCTGGACAAATGATTCATTTGCCCTAGTGCATCGCCCTATGGTGCACCCGTACTATTTGTTAAGAAGAAAGATGGGACAATGAGATTGTGCGTCGACTATTGCGAGTTAAACAAGATGACAATAAGAAATCGTTTCCCTTTCCCAGCATAAATGACTTGTTCGATCAATTATAGGGGCGAAGTGGTTTTCAAAGATTGACCTTCGTTGGGCATATCACTAGCTAAAGATCAAGGCGGAGGATGTGCCCAAGATGACATTTCGCATGAGATATGGGCACAACAAATTTTTGGTTATGCCTTTTGGATTGACTAATGCCCCAGCAGTGTTTATGGATTTAATGAATTGAGTATTCAAACCATTTTTGGACCAATTCGTAGTGGTGTTCATCGATGACATACTTATATATTCTAAGACAAGGGAAGAACACGAACAACATTTAAGAACGGTGTTGAAAATTTTAAGACAAAAGCAATTATATGCCAAACTTAAGAAGTGCGAATTTCGGTTGGATAAGGTTGCATTCTTGGGACATGTAGTGTCGGAAGAAGGGATATCTGTCAATCCGAAAAAGATAAAGGCTATCGTCGATTGGGACAAATGGTAACGGGGGTTCAGAGTTTCTTAGGGTAAGCTGGATATTACGAGAGATTTATGGAAGGGTTCTCTCAGATAGCAACACCTTTAACCCGCCTAACCCAAAAAGGAGTCAAGTTTGAAAGGAGCAAAAATTGTGAGAAAAGCTTTCAAGAGTTGAAGAAGAGGCTAGTCACAGCCCCTATACTTACACTTCCTAGTAGGTCAGGTGGTTTCATGATTTATAGTGATGCCTTGCACAAGAGTCTAGGGTGCATATAGTACCACCCAGGGAAGGCAAATGTAGTTGTAAACGCACTTAGCAGGAAGTCATCTTCGTCAATGGCCACCCTAATCACAAGACAGAGGAATTTATTAGAACATATGAGGAAATTGGACTTGGATGTCAGGATTCGAGACTCGAACAAGGATAGTTCACTTAGCAACCTGGTAGTACGACCCACTTTAATCGATAGAATTAAAACAGCTCAGGAGACCGACGAAAGAAAAACCATGGCATGTTTGAAATCTTCAAACCTATTTTAGGGATATGGCATGTGTATTTACTGAGCCCCAGCTCATCCCTTTATTTAAATATTTTCAGGTGATCACCTAGATGAACTAGAGTTCTATGAGGGTAATGAGAATGAAGTCGCAGGAGATGCTCGTTAAAAAGTTGATTGAAGTTCCTTGAGAAATCGTAGTACTACTGGTTTATTTTTATTTTTTAGGAATTGTTTGTAGCTTAAATCTCCATGAGGTTTCTTCTAAATAATTTATATCAGTCATTTATGGAGGAATTCAGTAGAGACAATTTTGGAAAGATCTATAAGTACCTCTTTAGAAGTCATATTATGGTGTTCGTTAATGCATGACTCTAGATTTGTGTACAGATTTAAATAAGGCCTGGCAGAACTAGTTCACGGGTCTATCTGCATGACTCAAAATAGTTGTCTGAATGAGTCTACGGCCAGTCATGGATCTAGTTCACGGGTCTATCTGTGGGTTCGGGTCGTGATAGTAGCTATTCAAGTAAGTACTCCTACATGTTCCTCCGTACACTCTATTTTCTAATATACATGTATGTATATGTGGTTTACCAAATTAATGTTTTAAGTAATTGTGATACTCTTGCTTTTTGTGCAACTGATTGATGAGAAAATGAATTATAATTGCCATGAAAGTGTTGCAATGGGTTTTGAGAACTCTGTGTTAATCGTCTTATCATGAGATTAATATTGGTTGTTGTGCCCCATATCTACAGGGAAAAGTGGATTCCGGGTCCTGGTCAACGGGACCATACGTTGGCGCACAATACTGTTGCATATAGTGGTTCACTCTTGCTTCCACAATAAATATTGTTTATCCCGGGTGGAGGAAGGATTTTTGGTCCTAGTCAGTGGGACCATAGGCTGACCATAGCACAACGTGAAAAGAGATAGGATGACACTCGAAGTTTAATTACTGTTACTATACGTTCGTTTTGAAAGAGTTTTCGTGAAGCATGATTTGCTTTTATAAAGTATATATGTATATAGTTTTTTAGTAAATTTGTTACCAGTCTTAAAACGAAGAAACCATGATATGTTTTTATGAATCTCAAAACCTATTTTAGGAATATGGTATGTGTACTTACTGGGCCCCTAGTTTATTCTTTTATAAATATTTTCAGGTGATCACTTAGATGAATCTAAGTACAGTGAGGGTAAAGAGGATGCAGTCGCAGGAGATGCTCGTTAGGAGGTTAATGTAAGCCCTTTTGAGAAATTGTAGTACTACTCTATTTATATTTTGCAAATTGTTTGGAACTTAGATCTCCATGAGGTTTCTTTTTGATAATTTATATTAGTCTTTTATAGAGGGATTTAATAGAGACAATTTTGGAAGATCTATAAGTACCTCTTTAGAAATCATATTAGGGTGTTAGTTAATGCATGACTATATTTGTATAAAGGTTTAAATGAGGCTTGGCAGACCCAAAATGGTTGTCCGAATGGGTCTGCGGCCGGTCATGGATCTAGCTCACAGGTCTACCCGTGGTTTCAGGTCGTGACACTTACATTGTAAATACCTTGTCACTCATTGCATTGAGACACTTTTATATTCAACAACAAAATAAGGAAGGAGAGTGTCGAATACTTCTCACAACGTGGATACAACTCTTTGTCAGCTTCCTTTCTGAGATTGAAGAACTTCTTAGTTGCATCATTGAGGCCATCATTATCTTCATTTCCTTCCCCGCTATCTCTCTCATCTAGCAGATTAAACAGAGGGACACCAAAAGCATCGCGTAATCTCGTGTTATGTCACCCACGGCTGGTTTAGGAACAGAACTTAAAGTCAATGATGATTTGCCATGGAAAATCCAATGTGTATAGCTACTTAGAAAACCATCAACCACAATATGTTCCGCCATCTCTACTTTCTTACAAATCTCATGTTACGACACTTCGTGCACGGGCATAGTATCTCTGTAGCATTAGGTCTATCCTTGGAGGCAAACTCAACAAAATTATTAGCCATTTTCTCATACAAATGATCATATCTATTTCGTATATTAATCCAACTCTTATCCATATTGATTCTGAGTTTGAGAGTGTACAAATGAGCAAAATAATTATATCCTTAAATCACATAAAGAAATATGTCTGGGTAGTTGAGAAGCCAAATTCTTGATTACATTAAAAATCCCAATAAGACAACTGGCCTACACATATTTGCTCCTATTCACTATCTGGGAAATGTTATTTCCATCAGTTTGTATGCTTTTTCACCCCATTTTCATCGCCAAAATGATCATTAGTGAGAAGTATTGACCTTTTAGTAGCAAACAAAGGGGTAGATTTGGGGTAGAAATAGCCTCTCCCTCACTACATAATAGTTAAGATAAGTTCAATAACCAAATTCCTAGTAAATCATATCGAATTATAAACATGAAGTGCTTATTCAGAAAGGCCAAAGTAAACAACTCCCCAGGTTTACTGCTTAAACCTATAGAAGAGTCTGCGACTGAAGTACATGTATATAGAATGTTACATATAGAAATATCTTTTGAAAATTCAACTATCATGCTTTAAAGATATTATCCCTACTTTCAAAAGCTCGGATGTGAAGCCTACATGTATGGGCTACACAACTGGTGAAAGAGCATGATCGAGCCATCTAATATTATTTGTGTGCATGTGTACTTACGAGCTAACTCAGAGATCTAGTATTTCATGATACATAAGTCAATGAATTGCCCAGCAAGAAGCCAAAACCTTAACCTACAAACTCATTAAGACGATGCATTAGCTACTTAGCATCCTATTACTAGTATAAAAGCAGTTGCAAGCTGTAACTAAAGCATGTAAATGGGCTAAATGATGCCAAAAAGAGAAAATCATAATGAATGTTACACAGTGTAGACCAGTTATGCTACTGTGTATGTGCTTGAAAATTGTGACGATATTTGAAGTTTGCTAAATTGGCAAAGGGTTCACTCTACGAAAGTTGGTTAGGTACTGCTCTTTACAAGTACTTGAAACACAAGGGAAAATGTACTGAAATACAAAATTAGCAGAGTAAGATTTAATCTTGAATATGTGGATAGCAAAAAAAACCATTAACTACCCATGCTATTTGTGGTAGTTTAGGATGTGACACTGGAAACTAGTGTAAAGACTTCGTTTGGCACTACACCAATCAACAAAATTTAGTTAAATTCAACTAAGGTCCACAACTTGGGGTAGAGTTAGTCTCCAGAATTACTCCAGCCCAAGTATTGTAGAATATTTGTGCAAATTGGCTTACTAAGGGGTGAACCTGGCAATGGTTAACGGGTACTTGCAACATTGACAACCACTAAAATGAGCAGAAATTGGTACGAAGATGAAGATAAAATTAAAAAAATCTGGACTTCCTTTCTTTGAAGTTCTTTTCTTTAGTAATATAGTTTTGCCATATATTCTTGATTAAACTTGGTCTCACCTTAGTTGTCTTGAAGCCTGCTCACCAATAAGTTTTGTTCTACAGAGGCTAAAATGTAATCAACAAAAACATCGGCTCGTGTCACCTGAGTGCTTGAAAGAAAGTAGAGAAATGGGAGGAAGCTCAATGTGATCAAAGACCTGAATGCAAGTTTCAGCGAAGCGAGAGCAGATTCTAGCTGGAACTTGAAGGACAAAACAGAGTAAAAGACTAAGATTAAAGTAGAGAACACAAAATCTTGTTTTGTTGTGAGTTGCATCAAGAAGCTATTCAACATGGCATTGGCATAACACTACCTTAATTGCCATGAAGTTGATGTTGATTTCAGCATGCATTTCCACTACCTATGACTTTTATCAGAATGAGAACATCAACTCAAAAGAAAGGTCATTTCATCTGTGGATTCAGCCAAGGTGGGGGAACAGGGACTGCTATTAACTGCTTTGGACAGTCCTTAAGTTCACCCCTACAAGAAAAGACATTTTTTGTGACGGATTTTTAGCGACGGAAGTCTTTAAACCGAAGGAAAAAATTCGGCAGTAAAAGTCCGTCATTAAATAATATTACAGATGGAATAAACCGTAGGAAAAGTTTTTGCCGACGGTTTTTTTAGCGACGGTATTTCCGTCGCTAAAACTTTTTATAGAAAATTAGTTTTTTTAAGGGTTTAATAAAAAAATTTAACCGGCGCTAAAAATATCCGTCGATAAAAGTCTTAATAAATAAGATCTTCACCGACAGACTTTTAGCGATGGTCTGTATCCATCGCTAAAAGTCCTCGATATAATTACCCCAGGTCTAGTTTTTCTCTCTCCTTATTTCTCTCTTCAAAAATCTGCTCTCACCGACGGCGATCCCACCACTGTTCTCACCTCCGTTCTCACTTCCGTTCTCACTTCCATGGTGACCCACCTCCAGCGCGTGCATCACCTACAACGCTAAGGTGTCCGTCAGCAACCCTTACAGCACCTCCATCCCAATCTGCGAGATCTCTTACATCCTCAAAATCGCCGGCATTTGGCTCCGTTCATCTTCCATCTTCTTTCCAATTTGTTTTCCAGATTAACTATTTTCTTGATTGTATTTGTGTGTGTTTATACATGCATATTGCATACCCTAAAAACCATTCATTACGTTTAGAAGGACAGGTTAATCTCAAATTTCTTGGAGCACTTTGTCATGTGATCAGTTCGTGCTTGCTGCATACCCAACGGTTAGAAATAGCGGCACCAAATTATTAATAGATAAAGAGTTATGTCTATTATATGACCGTAGAACCATCAGATTTTGAATTTTACTACTAAGACTAAAAGGTACTGAGCAATAAAAGTAGCTAACCAAGCTACTCCATCGAATAAACGACTGTGAGAGGCGAATATGGTTATGTAAAGTGATGGGTATTAAATACATACACAGATAAAATGTTCCAGCTATAAATATTTAATTTGATCAATTTATTAACTAATCAATCTCGAGTAATGATCTAATCAATAAATTAAAGAGAGGGATAGTTGAACTACCCTAAAGTTCACGTATACCATTGCAAGGAAGTCTTTTAAAGGTCCTAGAATCCATTAAGATAATTCTCTTTTTGGTGAAGACCAAAACAACCAACACCACTATACGGGCACCAAGCCTTGAATCCACAAAGTTCTAGGAAGACTTGAAAACCATAAACTTTTTAAATAGCATATGCAATGAAAGAAACTTTTCGAAGGAGACTTGTTCAGTTTAAAGCGCTAATCAATTGAAAGACGAGTGTATTGATGACAATCTTGAATGCTGACTATGAATGTATGAACTGTTGATTTAACTTTCACTTCAATTGAAACACATGAAGCAAGCAAATGAGATTAACTAAATTTTTAGCTTTCATTTACGATGTGAATCGAATCGACCATTCCATACGAATGGACGGACATTCATATTGAAAGGTCGAGGTATGTCATCATTTGCTCTGATTTTTAGACTTTAATCAATTCTAGATTTTCTACCTCTGAAAACAATGTGAGAGGGTTGAAAATCTAACACAAAGTATATCATAGATGCCTTAGTCTAAGGTTGCCAACCGTGATGGTGTCAATTTGCTCTGTCTCATCCTTTTCTGGCAAAAACCAACATGATGACAAGGAACTTGTTGGACTTGCATCATTGGCATAGCCAACTATAAGACTTGAGACTTCAAAAGATAAGTGTTTGTCACAATCTTAATATTGCTTTTAGATCGGGTCAGCATCCTAACCGGAGAAATTGGTTCAATCGGTGACATCAAACTATATGAACTGACCATTCACAAAACAACCAACAAAAAAAGAATCGACTTCTTTGCTCTTTAAAAGAACATTACAATTATTGTGGTAGGTTCCGATCATACTTTTTTGACCGGTTACCTTAGCATTATAAATTTAAAAAGCCCAAGCAATGTGACAACGTGGGTGCCACACTTTTTACGTAAACAAGAAGAGAGTGATAATTCTTGGCTTTTGATAATTCCTAGAGAGGGCTTTAGGGGTCGTCTTCTTATGTTCATCATTGTGATTAGTACATATCTTTATTGCACAAAGATGGTTCAATTATTTGATATTAATCTGCTTAACTGTGCATGATTCTCTATCTACTTTGTAATTGATAGTTCTAATTCTTAGACTTCTTTATATCAATTTTCATTCTTTATATAATTTTGTTAACTGTGCATTGAGAATTGAGATTGTTGACTGTGCATTGAGAATTTGAGAATTGAAATTGTTGACAGAGGAGGATGGGACCCAATTGGATTTTGATATCTGTGATTTAGTTGAATGGTGGGTTGTTGAAATTAGGTTAATTAGGTTAACGCAATATTTTTAGCACCCCCCCGGGGTGAAATCGTGGCTCTGCACTGGCTATAATTTCCCTAATTAGTCCCGATTAACCCTAATGAACCCAATTAGTTTATCTAATTAGCCTAATTAGTCGTAATTAATTCTAAGAACCCAATTAACTCTGATTAGCTCTAATCAGCCAAATTAGTCCTAATCAACACTAATTTGCCCAATTAAACCCTAATTACTCATAATTAACACTAATTATGAGTAACATATCTTATTAAACCCTAACTAATCCCTGATTAACCTTAATTGATTATAGTTAGCCTAATTAGTCGTAATTAATTAACCGTAAGAACCCAATTAACCCTAATTTGCCATAATTAGAACTAATCAACACTAATCTGCACAATTAAAACCTAATTAGCTCTAAATAGCCCTAATTAGTCCTAATCAACCCTAATTAGCTATAATTAGCCCAAAGTACTCCTAATTCACACTAATTAGCCCTAACATATCTTATTATACCCTAATTAGATTAATTAAACCCTAAACCAAATTAATCGTAAGAACCCAATTAACCCTAATTAGTCCATCAACACTAATCCACACAATTGAACCCTAATTAGCTATAATTAGCCCTAATTAGTCCTAATTAACCCCAATTAGCTATAATTAACCCAAAGTACTCCTAATTCACACTAATTAGCCCTAACATATCTTATTAAACCCTAATAAGATTAATTAAACCCTAAACCTAATTAGTCATAATTAACTGTAAGAACCCAATTAACTCTGATTAGCCCTAATTAGGACTAATCAACACTAATCCGCACAATTGAACCTTAACTAGCTCTAATTAGCCCTAATTAGTTCCAATTAGCTATAATTAGTCCTAACCAATCAACCCTACTTAGCTATAATTAACCCAAAGTACTCCTAATTCACATAATTAGCCCTAACATATCTTTCACTTTTGGGATGGTAAGAGGTTGCAAAGGTCCAGCAGGTCGTTAATGTTCCGCTTTGACTTGCTGACAAGTAAGGCATCGAGCGACAAAATCTGTTATCTCCTTTTTCATATCATTCCAACAAAACACGTCCTGTAAATCTCGATATATCTTAGTGCTACCTGGATGAACTGTGAAGCCGAAATTATGCTCGTCTCGCAATATTTCTTCCTTTAATCCCACATCAGAATGAACATATAATATGTTTCCAAAACGTAATGCCTCGCGGCATCAATTCTGAACTCTGGCTGTTGACCTTGTCCAACTTGTTCTCTAATCTTAACAAATTTTGAATCCAAAATATGAGCTTGCTTAATTCTTTTGATCAAGGCAGGTCGCACCATTAAATTACCCAAATAGTTTCCCGTCCCGAAAACCAAAGCATCCACACCCAAATTTTCAAGATCCACAAGAATTTCTTTACGTGAAATCCAAAGGGCTGCACACGTACCTGTGTTCTTTTGGCTAAGAGTATCGGTGACCACATTGGCTTTCTCCAGATGATACAAAATCTTGCAATCATAGTCCTTAAGTAATTCCATCCAACGATGTTGTCGAATATTCAATTCTTTCTGCGTGAATAAAAACTTAAGACTCTTGTGATCTGCGTATATCTCACATGTCTCACCATAGAGATAGTGCCTCCAAATTTTCAAAGCGAAAACCACTACAGCTAATTCCAAGTCATGTGTTGGGTAGTTCACTTCATACGTTTTGAGTTACCGCGAGCCATAAGCAATAACTCACCCATGTTGCATTAAGACACATCCCAAACCTTTTCGTGAAGCATCGCTATAAACCACAAATCCTCCTGTCCCCGAATGTAGGGAAAGAACCGGAGCCTAAATCGATCTTTTTCTTTAATTCTAGAAAACTGCAATCACACTCTTCCGACCACTGAAACCTAACCTTCTTCCGGGTCAATCGAGTCAATGGAATAGCGAGTTTTGAATACTCCTCAATGAACCTGCGATAATAGCCAGCTAAACCAAGCAAACTACAAACTTCACCGACCGTTCTTGGTCTTTCCCAATTCCACACTGCCTCTACCTTAGATGGATCCACCGAGATCCCATCTTTGGATACCACATGCTCTAAAAACAGAACTTTCCTAAGCCAAAACTCACATTTATCAAACTTGGCATAAACCTTCTCTTCCCTCAAAATCTGCAGCACCATACGTAAATGCTCTTCATGTTTATCCTTGCTTCTAGAGTAGATAAATATGTTATCAATAAAGACTATGACAAATTGGTCCAAATATCGCTTGAATACCCAATTCATTAAGTCCATAAACGCTGCAGGTGTGTTAGTCAACCCAAACGGCATTAGAACAAACTCATAGTGTCCGTACTTTGTGCAGAAAGCAGTCTTGGATATGTCATCCTTCCTAATCTTCAATTGGTGATAACCCGATCTCAAATCAATGTTGGAAAAGTATTCCGCACCTTGAACTTGATCAAACAAATCGTCACTCTGGGGGAAAGGATACTTGTTGTGAACTATAATACGGTTCAACTCCCTATAGTCAATACACAATCTTATCGTTCCGTCCTTCTTCTTTACAAATAAAATAGGAGCACCCCAAGGACAAATGCTTGGGCAAACGAAGCCTTTCTCGAGCAATTCTTGAAGTTTCACCTTAAATTCTTTGAGCTCGGCTAGGGCCATACGATAAGGAACCTTAGAAATGGGAGCAGCTCCTGATATAAGATCTATAACAAACTCAATTTCACAATTTGGAGGAAGACCAGAGAGTTCCTCCGAAAACACATCCGAAAATTCGCTAACGAAAGGAATAGCGGATAAATTCTAAACAGCTATTCGAGTATCCACAATGTGAGCTAAATATCCTTGACATCCATTCCAAAGCAAACGCCTAGCCTGCAAGGCAGATATAAGGCAAGACAAAGTAATGGGCGTAGAACCCTTAAACATGAACTTGGATTGACCGGGAATCCGAAAATGTACTTCTTTGGCATAGCAATCCAGCGAGGCATGATAAGAAGACAATCAGTCCATACCGAGAATGACGTTAAAATCCCGAATGTCCATAGCTATAAGGTCAGCGGGTAACACTCTACCCTCAATGCATACCAAGCAAGGCTTGTACACTGTAGATACTAATACAGATTTCCCCACTAGGGTATCAATCATCAAATCAAACTCTAAAAGTCGTGGGTCGGAACCCAACTTACACGCAAGAGAAGGGGTTATAAACGAATGCGTGGATCCAGGGTCGAATAATACATGAAAAGAATGAGAACCAATCTGAATTGTACATGCCACTACGTCGTTAGAAGTTGTGGCATCCTTGGCAGTCAAAGCATAAGCACGGCCTTGTACTCTCGGCCTCTGGTCCCCCGTGGACGGTTTAGCTCCACCCTGAGCCTGAACATTGTAAGTCTTCTTCTTCTTATTCTGGTACGGGCATTCCATAACATAATGCCCCACTTTCCCACAGTTGAAGCATGAGTTTGTGAAAATGATGATAGGGCTTATCCCCATGATTCTTGCCACAAATATTGCAAACCTTTGTATTCCCTCTGGTCGATTTCATACCTTCTTGTAAAGTTGCCTTCCTCTTGTTCTGAACACCGCTTTTGCTCTTGTCCAAAGCTTCTGTACGACTTTTTTTCTCACACCCCTGAAGGGGCGCAATGCTAACCAGCTAGTTAGTATATATACCTCAAGGATAAACAAAGCTTTGCTACAAAATAAACAGCGAAAGTATGCTTAAACATTACAGTCGTCCATAAGTGGAAAGACTGAACATAACATATATTTTACAGACCACCTCTCTCCTATACAAATACTACACTCCAAAAAAAAAAAATTCTCACCCAGCGTAATACTCTTGAGTCTCCCTGAGGTGATCCTCTTCGTCCCTTGGTGAATACTCCGACTCCGAACCTAGAAAAAGTATCGAGCATGGGTCAGCCTAATGGCTCAGTAGGATATCCGGTGCTTTTAAGTCCAAACATGAATTGATAATATTATGCATAGTTAGTATAAACATGCAAGTCACTTGAACAGATGATACCTACGTACTTAAGAATAATTGAACATATCGAGTAACACATGCAACCATCTGCTCACACTTGCCTTCAAAAAACGAGAATAGCATATCGAGCCAGATTTGAAATCTTGTAGAACATATACAAGAATGGCAAGTAAGACCTAAATATTAACTTTGTCTCGCTAAGTATAAGGAAATAGTATAAACAAGTTCAAGACCAATATGAGCCAAGTAAAAGGGAATTTCAATATGGAAATATACCCCTCATGCACGAGCCAACCTTCCCTGAGTGCGAGAGACTTTTCGTATTGCAACCAACTGATGTAGTGGGTTCGATAGAAGAAGTCCAAAGTCATCACCGGCACGCCAATAATTCCTTTCAAGAAGTAGTACGCATTGCTAGTGCGTACTATCGAGACATGAACGAGAGCAAGAGCCCTGGCCGGATAACTTCCAACCTCGACAAATACCACCCTTAACTCACTTTTTCCTCCTCTTTCACGTGATATGCATAATCATGCACATATGTCAACAAAAGTCATCAAGTACATCAAAAGAGGTTTAATCCCATCTCAAGTCATATTCGCCATATTACCAACAACATATGCCAAACATGTAAACTAATCTCTAATGTGCCAACTAATTCGGTAATCAAACAAGAAACAATTGATGTTCTTCCTTAAGTACCCTACACTTGTGCATAATTATATTAGCATGTATATATATTTAGTGCCCATTTAAGACCTACAATTTACCTAGTTATTCACCACTAAGCCCATCACAAAGAACTACTAGTTTAAGTCACATAATCTGCCCAGTATTTCAATTGGCTAACAGGAGTAGCCTGTACTCCAAAAATCATAACAATTTAATTATAAAGCCTCTACAGTCGTACTATATATTTCTGAAAACTAAACTTAGAAAGCTACATTTCAGTATTTTAATTGATACAAAAATGTTATTTTACGGTCATGTTAAGCCCTTCCAAAGACAGACTTCAGAATCTATCTAACAACAGTTTCACGAGACAGGTTCCAAGCCACGAATTTTAAACCATAGCAATAGTACTTCAAATAATCTAAAATTTGGCATGTATACTCTATACATGTAGTAGTGTAACATATCAAATAATCAAGTCTATATCTGAAATAAAGTATACATTTCTAAGCATCAAAATTACCCTAATTCCATGACTGTACAGTTTCACAAGACAGGTTTCAAGCCACGAATTTTAGACCATAGTAATAGCACTTGAAATAATCTGAAATTTGGTATGTATACTTTATACATATATTAGTATAACATATAAAATAATCAGGTCCATATATCAACTAAAAGTATACATTTCTAAGTACCAAAATTACTCTAATTCCATGACTGTTTTGCAGATTTCAGCACATATGATCATACTTCTCCTTGAATCATTTCAAGCAACTATACATAAGTGTTTTACTACTACTCATAATAATTTTCATACATGTTTTGATGACTTAAAAAAACAAAAGATAATCTACCTCCAAGAAAATTAAACTAATGCCAATAGAAGAAAGTTGATGCAAATCTCCCTCCTTTACTCTTTCTTCTCTTCTTCTCTTCTCCCTTTTCTTTTCTTTCTCCTTTTTTCTACTCTTTCCCTTATCTTTGTTTCTCTTTGGCCAAAAGGTTCTCTTCCCTTCCAGCTTCACTTTTGTTTCTAAATTATCCACTTAACTTCTCTTCCCATTGTTTATTAGTTTCCTTTGATTACTCACCACCATACATTGGTGGCAAGTCTTAAAAAATATAACCCACACTCTCACACATGCGCATGCCACTAATCCCTATATTTCATATTTTCATATTAACCCCAAAGTTTTGCATGATTATATTTTCACCCATAACTTAATTTCAACATTTATTTTATGGAAAAAAAAATAATATAACACAATTATATTATTTCAATCAAATTTAAATATGTTTAAACTTAATAGAAGGATTAGACGCAAATTAAGATTGGGGCCTCACATCTTTTGCTCCTCAATTCTTCTTGCTATTTAAAAAATTCCCCGTAGTCCTCCTTCTGATCTCTTACATTTTGAGAAAAGTACTTTTTGAAGAAAAGGCTCTTAAACCGTTCCCAAGTCATGGGATGATCCGCATTGATCCTCTGTTTGTGCTTGACCATCTTCCACCAATGGTCGGCTTCATCTTCTAACATGAAAACTGCATATGCCACCTTTTGCTCGTCACTGCTGTTCCAAAGGTCAAATACCTTCTCATTTTGGTTCACCCACGCTTCAGCCTTCTTTTGGATCAGGTTCCCCTCTAAAAGCGGGTACTAACTTCTTGAATTTCTCCACGTCTCCGGTTTTAACACCACCGTTCTGCCCATTATTTTGATCTTGGTGTTGCAGTACCCCGTTACCACCTGCAATTAGATTTGCCAAATTTTGAAATCCATGTACAATGGCTTTCGCAACTCCATCATTCGTTGGCGGATCGTGAGGTTCGTTGGCGTTACGATGAGAGCGTCTAGGAGGCATGTACTCCTAGCACATCAAACGAAATTGTATAAGCCTACAAATGCAGAAGGATACACATTAATCAAGAGAGACCAAATCCAATCGCACAATCATTTCGTAACGCTTTAAACCTAGGCTCACCCGAGTCTATAAAATTACAAACCTAAGCTCTGATACCAACCCTGTCACGCCCCCAAACTGGGAGGCCGCGACTACAAAGTAAACCTCATGATATACTATTACCATTTTAATCATAACGGTATAAACAGAGCAACTAAACCCTCCAAAATGAGATATTCCATTACAAAACAATTTCTAATTGTAGCGGACAAATAGTCATACAAAACAATTTGATCAAACTACCCCAACTGGGTAAAGTTCCCAAAAGAATATAATTACAAAGTTTATCAAACAAAAAGCAAAATCTCATAGCCTCAAAGCTGCCATAAGAATCAAGAGTCACTTCCTTCACCTGTGGCAATGGCAAGGTAAAAAGACAAAAAGGTGAGCTCAAATAGCCCACTAGGTTAAACAAATGATAAGATGTCAAACAATAATGGCATAATCTAATAACAATATCAGATGAAATGGACCATTCATGTCTTACTCTCAAAAATCGAAGTATCAAAGATTAGCATTTAACACGAAACACATTTCAATTATATATAGGGTATGCTACAAACATGCGATGACTATGGTGGTCATAAGACCCAAATGTTGAACCAAACATACAAACATCAAACGTGCACTCCGGAGCGTACTCGGAGGCTTCGGCACTCTAGTATAACAAATATGTGTCCAAAGGACCCTTTCTATTTTGAGAGTTATTCAACATAGTCAATGTCAATCTTAAATTGACAGTTATAAATGTAAGAATTCAAAGATGTGTATCATCAGGCACAATTGAAAAGGGTAAACAATGTTCTCAAAGAGGGCAAAAGTAGAATAATTCAAATACAAACCAAATTTGGATAAACCAACTTGATGAACATAAACATTCAAATTTCGAAAATACTTTTCCAAAGCAAAAACCATATAAACCCTTACCTCAAACAAGCTTTTGAACAAAAGAAAACCTTAAAGCACCACTCTAGCGCCAAAGGAGCTTTCCAAGCCTCCTATTCTCTCTCTCTCTCTGCCGCAAAGGAGCAAGGACCCGAGAACAAAAGGGCTAAAAAGAAAATAAAGAAGCTATTTATATGAAGGTAAAAATTACATTATTCATTCGAAGCAAAACAAGTTTCATTCGACTTAATCCTTCAACCGTGAAAATACCTTTCCCAAAATATTAAGGTTTCATTCGACCGAAAATTATTCCTTCAATCGAAAGCTATTTCCATTCGACCGAAAACTTCAGTCCCCATTCCTCCTCAAATCAACCCAAGTTTTCATTCGAAGCAAAGCCGATTAATTCGACCGAAAAAAACCTTTAATTCGATCGAAAATTGTTTTAATTCGACCGAAAATGCTTTTAATTCGACCGAAAATACTTTTAATGAAAACACTTTTAATCCGACCGAAAACACTTTTAATTCGACTAAAAGTTACTGTTCATCGACTTAAAACTTTAGAAACTTTTTTTTTCACACGAAAGAAGTTTTGGGGTATTACATTCTCCCCCCTAAAAAGAATTCCGTCGGTGGAATTAAAACGTACCTTAAACGTCAAAGAGCTAAGAGTGTTTTTCGCGCATAGCATCCCCGAGTTCACGTGTGGCTTTTTCCACCGAATGGTTACGCCAAAGCACTTTAACCAACTTAATGGTTTTTGTGAGCAAAATCTGATCCTTGTACTCCAAAATTTCCACTGGGCGTTCCTCATACGATATGTCCTCCCGAATCTCCACAGGTTCAAAATGAATGACATGCGAAGGATCTGGAACGTATTTCCTCAAGGCTGATACATGAAATACATAATGTATTTGTGACAAACTGGGAGGTAAGGCAACTTGGTAAGCCACTGGTCCAATTCTCTGCAAGATCTCAAATGGTCCGATAAATCTAGGGCTAAGCTTGCCCTTCTTCCTAAAATGCATTACTCCCTTCCAAGGCAATACTTTTATAAATACATGATCTCCCACTTTGAACTCTAGCTCACGTCTTCGATTATCCGCATAACTCTTTTGACGACTTTGAGCCACTAGCAAATTATCCTTCATCAAACAAATTTTCTCCGAGGTAGCTTGTACTATCTCAAGCCCTAAGGCACCCAAAAGTTTCACCTCTCCAACCTTAAACCAAAAAATAGGTGTTCTACATCTCCGACCAAACAAGGCCTCAAACGCTGCCATACCAATACAAGCCGGAAAGCTATTGTTGTATGCAAACTCCACAAGCAGCAATTGATCACCCCAACTATTCTTGAAGTTTAATGAGCAAGCTCTAAGCATGTCTTCTAAAATCTAAATCATTCTCTCTGATTGTCCATCACTTTAAGGATGATAAGCCATACTAAGGTCAAGCTAAGTACCCAAAGCGTTTTGCAAACCACGCCAAAACTTCAACGTAAAACGTGCATCTCCCCGAAACGATTAAAACGGGTACACCGTGGAGTTGAACAATCTCTTTAATATAAAGTTTGGCTAACTTCTCCAAGCTATAGGTAACCTTAACCGAAATAAAATGTGCTCACTTGGTCAAACGGTCAATTATTACCCAAACCGAATCGTCTCCTTGCCTTGTCCTAGGCAACCCCGACACAAAGTCCATGGCAATACGTTCCCACTTCCACTGAGGGGTGGTAACAGGTTAGAAAGGTCCAGCAAGTCGTTGATGTTCCACTTTGACTTGCTGACAAGTAAGGCATCAGCGACGAAATTCGCTAT
>JAVXUP010003330.1:65000-74516 GCA_033070095.1 Escallonia herrerae | reverse complement strand
TGGCATCGGAACGATCTCAAAAGTGCATTGAAATGCTATTTTTGGCTTTCCGAATTCATTCTTGATCTAAAAAGAATTCTACGGACTTTTCGCCCAAAAATCCCGAACCGGTGTCCGAATCGAGCGCTTAAAAGCCCGTTCGGCCAAAAAAATAGCTAACGACTTTAGAATGGTCCGAAATCTTGGGGGATGGAACTTCCCAACATCCTAGGGTTCTCATAAAAGTTTCCAGCTATATCGCGCTGGCTTGATATTTTAAATTACAGTGCAAAGTTTCAAGGTTCCGCGTATCAGTTAACCCCTTTCCAGTTTTTGGAAAAATCTGAAATTTTTCCCTGATATAGATCTTTTAAAAATAACTAGGGTCTCTTTTTTTCACTTTGGCAAAATCTAGCTCTAGCTATTTTCTATAAATTTGTGAAAAATCCTCATTTAGACGCCCTAAAAAATCGCTATTTTGGAATCTATAAATGTAATACCGCTCATCCGATCTCGGATTGATCTGATTTTTGTTTCCTTCAATTTGTATTTTTCATTATCTTTGATTTGAGTCTACAATGACTATTTTTGAACTTTGAAATTAATATTGAATTGAATTATAGGAAAACCCAAAAAATACTTACTTGTTTTGACTTGATATATTTAAAAAAAAATCTACCAATCTTCTAGCGGTTATCCACCAAGTGTAAAGACGATGGAGAGTGGAAGAAAAGTGGAAGAAAGGGTCAGCGGAAGAAAGGGTCAGTGGAAGAAAAGTGGAAGAAAGGGTCAGCGGAAGAAAGGGTCAGTGGAAGAAAAGTGGAAGAAAGGGTTCGGGGGAGGAGAGTTTATAAAGTGGAAAAAAAAAATCCGTGAGTGACCACGTGGCATCACGGAGGGGGAAGGGGGGGGGCATCACGGGGGGGACACCACGTGGGGTGGGGGTGGGGGACCGCAACAAACAAGGGAGGGGGAAGGGGGGCCATGGGGGGCATCACGGGGGGGGGGGGGGGGACCACGTGGGGTGGGGGTGGGGGACCGCAACAATTTGTTGCGGTTGGCATGCCAACCGCAACAAAGTGTTGCGATTGGGCATGGTGGGGGGACGGGGCCACGTGGCGGGGGGAGGGGATGCCACGTGGCTGGGAGAGAGGGGACGGGACACGTGGCGGGGGAAGGGGAGGGGGGACCGGGGGAAGGGGCCAACCGCAACACTTTGTTGCGGTTGGGGGCATGGGGGGGCCATGGGGGAGGGGAGGACGGGGGGCCGTGGGGGAAGGGAGGCCACGTGGCGGCCTAGGGGAGGACGGGGGAGAGGACGGGGGGCCATGGGGGGAAAGGGAGGCCACGTGGCGGCCGAGGGGAGGACGGGGGAAGTGGGGCCATGGGGGAAAGGGGGGAGGCCACGTGGCTGCCGAGGGGGACACCACGTGGGTGAGGGGGGCCAACCGCAACTCTTTGTTGCGGTTGGGCAGGGGGGTGGGGGGTGGGGGGGAGACGGGGGGAAGGGGGAGGGGGGGCCATGGGGGAAGGGGGAGGGGGTCCATGTGGGGCGCAACCGCAACTTCTTGTTGCGGTTGGGCAGGGGGGTGGGGGGTGGGGGAGAGACGGGGGGAGGGGAGAAGGGGTCCATGTGGGGCGCAACCGCAACACTTTGTTGCGGTTGTGTACTTACAATCAAAAATACCAACCGCTACTCTTTGTAGCGGTTTGAAAAATACCAACCGCTACAAAGAGTAGCGGTTTGGTGGTAAGCAAAAATTCCAACCGCTACTCTTTGTAGCGGTTTGGTGGAGAAATTTTATTTCTCCACTAGTGGGTGTGGATCGGCTCCCATATGTATATATATATATATACATATATATACATCTATATATATAGGACTTACATAGAATTTAAAGGCAAAAATAAGACATGCGAAAATAAGATATGCGAAGAATGCAGCCAGGGTAAAACAAACTGTTGCATAAAAAACATAAAAAATTGTCGAATAGAAGAAATTATAGAAAACGAAGAAGAATATCTTCAAATAGATAACAACGACATTTATAACAAAGATAGAATAAATTACAACTTAATAATTGCATTAGTTTCTACACGTATTTCCTACGAAAAAGTAGAGCTAGAAAACCTTTTTTGAATCCAAGACATGTTAGAAAATATGACAATAGACGCATCTATAAAAATAAAATTACATGCTATTCATGCGGAGAACCTGATCATTTAAGTTCTAGTTGTCCTAGAAGACAAAATAATAATAATTTCAAATCTATGATAGTTAATAATACAAATGAAGATTTACTAGAAGTAGATGAAACGTTAAGTGATACTGAAAGTATTTATAGTATCAAATCTATAGAAGAATACGCAGAAGACATTTGTTCTTTAAGTAGCAATGATGAGGAAGAAGTGCTTCCCGTCGAAACTACTGATCAAATAGACATGTTTATAAACTCCTTAAAACAATCTAATATCTATAATTTTATGTTTAAACCCTCAGAACAAAACTTAAACACAGAAGACAATTGTCAACACCAATGGGAATTAGGAAAAGGTTTAGACACCAATACATGTTATATCTGTAAATGGTATCCCGCCATTAAAGTAAGATGCAAATGCAATTTATGCTATAAAGAAGCATGCACTAAATGCCTAAAACAAAAATACAATTTAGACATCAGTAAAACAAATACGTCTAAATCAACACAAGATAACACTTTATTACGATAAGAATGTTAATAGACGATTAGAATATTTAGAACAAAAAATAATACAAATTGAAGATACCTTAGCTCATATTAAAGAAAATCTCATAGAAACTATAAATTTAGATGATCCTAATAAACAGCTAATGCAAGAATTTAATATTGACAAATTTTGTACACAAACAAGATTTAATAATCTAGTAACTATTAGACTACAGATTATACACCATAAAAAACGTGTAGAAACTAATGCAATTATTGACACTGGCTGTACAATTACAGTACTAGATCCTTCTATAATTAACAGTGATTATATAAAAATCCTAGACAAACCAGTAACTGGAGTTGGTTTTTCCAACACTCCAATTCAATACACTACATATATTACTAATGCAACTATCACCTTTTTAACCCCATGTAATACACAATCAAAACCATATTTACTTAAACATGCATTTTGTGCTCCTATTTTACATCAAGAGGGCAAAATTATCCTTGGGATAAATTTCTTATTAGCAAATAATAATACAATTACAATTTCAAAAGACTTTTTTCAAATTGCACAACAAACTACTCAAACACCTATTAATATTGACACACCCTCAGAGTACGCTCAGAAGTGTGGTGGGACTTACATAGAACTTAAAGGCAAAAATAAGACATGCGAAAATAAGATATGCGAAGAATGCAGCCAGGGTAAAACAAACTGTTGCATAAAAAACATAAAAAATTGTCGAATAGAAGAAATTATAGAAAACGAAGAAGAATATCTTCAAATAGATAACAACGACATTTATAACAAAGATAGAATAAATTACAACTTAATAAGCTATTTTTCAAATAAACATGATATTCTTAACGCTATAGAAAAGTTATCCTTTATAGGAGAAGACCCCATTAAAAGATGGGACCTAAACAAAATATACTGTAAGTTAGATATTATAAACCCAGACTATATTGTTAAGACTGCTAATATAGAGGCAAGTAGTTTAGACACTGAAGACTTTAAAATGCATATTAAAGAACTTATACAATTAGGAGTAATCAGATCTAGTAACAGTCCACACAGATCAGCAGCGTTTATAGTTAGAAACCATGCTGAGATAATTAGAAACAAGAGTAGGATGGTAATCAATTATAAAAGACTAAATGATAATATAAGAGACGATAGTTATAACATCCCTAATAAAACTTTTCTTTTAAGTAAAATACAAGGTAAAAGAATTTTTAGTAAATTCGACTGTAAATCTGGCTTTTACCAAATTAAAATGTGGCCCAAAGACGTTAAGTGGACCGCATTCACTACACCCGAAGGCCTCTACGAATGGCTAGTAATGCCTTTTGGCCTCAAGACAGCCCCAAGTATCTTCCAACGAAAAATGGATGATATTTTTAGACCTTACAATGAATTTATCTTAGTATATATTGATGATATTTTAATATGTAGTAAAAATGATACCGAACACATTGCGCACCTAGATTTAGCATTTAAATTATTTGAAAAACATGGCTTGATTCTTAGTAAGAAAAAAGTCAAATTATTCAAAACAAATGTTAAATTCTTAGGAATGGAAATAGGGAATGGTAGAATTAAATTACAAGAACATATAGCCAAAAAGATTCTACAATTTCCAGACAAACTTGAAGGATTAAAACAAATACAAGCATTTTTAGGCTTACTAAATCAGGCTAAAATGTATTTCAAAGACCTGAGTAAACTAATAGGACCTTTATATAATAAGACTCGTAAAATGGTCAAAGACATTTTAATACAGAAGATATTAACCTTATAAAAACTTTAAAAGACAAAGTAAAACAATTACCCGACTTATATTTACCATTAGAAACAGATTACTTAATAGTTCAAACAGACGGTTGCAAAGAAGGCTGGGGAGCAGTCTTATATTGCAAACCAAATAAATATAGCAGTAAAAAAGAAGAAAGATTATGCAGATACGCGAGTGGTAAATATAAAGAAAGTAACCAATATTTGACAAGTTTAGATTTTGAATTACTTGCTATTATTTATGCCTTAGAACATTTCAAGGCATTATTAATTTCAAAACATGAATTTAGTATTAGAACTGATTGTGAAGCAATAGTAAGGTATAATAAAAACAAAGATGCTAGATATACAAATAGATGGGTAAAGTTTTTAGCAACCCTTAGCAATTACCGTTTAGACAAAATAGAGTGGCAACACATAAAAGGAAAAGACAACACTTTAGCAGATTTATTATCTCGCAAATTATTACAATAATATTTTGTTTTACAGGATGACTCCTTTTCAAGTCAGACTCTATCTTCGTCAGACATTTAGGAGAATTCAGAGACTCGAAGCTCATCTTCAATTTTTATATGAATTTGAGACAGATGGAGATGAAGAGTTAGAAATTTTTAAACAAAATCGTATTGAAGCTACAAACGATTTCATTCAAGTCTGTAAGAATGAATTCGATTGGCTTGGAGGAGTATTTTGTAGATAAAAACAATTATCTTTGTAATAATAAAATCTTCCTTTTAATAAAGATTTTTACTGCCTTACAAGCATATCTATAGACAATTTTTTGTAATTGTGTAGGACAAATGACATCCTCCTCTGATGGACGCTCTAGACAAGCTCATTTCGCCAATCAGACAAATCCGTCGTTTCCAGTACTTTATACAAGTTATGTAGACAATTCAGGCACCAGTAGGATTAATTTTGATGGTAGTAATTTAGGAATTCTACATGTAGGAAGTAAATTTCAAGTAAAAGACCCCAAGTTAGGACCGTTTCCCATAGACCAGGTCACTCTTTTAGACAACCTTTGGCAAGCATTTATTCGTAAAGACAATGGATGTTTTGTTAATTCTTTAAACGGTTTAGCAGCCTATTTTCATAAACTTAGAGATACAAGAAAATATAACTTTTATTGTGTTTTTAAAGGGCAGCAACCCGGTATATACAAACATTGGCCCGAAGCCATGGCACATGGCGTAGGTAACCATACAAGACCGTGGTATAAAGGTACACAAACGTAGAGTTGTCAAACGGGCCGGGCGGCCCGCGGGCTGGCCCGACCCGGCCCGGCCCCGTGCATGAACAGTAGCGGCCCCAGCACAGCGGGCTTGGGGCCTGGGCCTGGACCAGGCCTTCATTTGCTCCGAAAAAGCCCGGCCCGGCCCGGCCCGGAAACGGGTTTGGCCCGGCCCGAAGTCGGCCCGGTTTGCGGCCCGGTCTGCGGCCCGGATCTGGCCCGGTCTGCGGCCCCACATGTTTGAATTTTTTTTTTCCCCCCTTTCTTCCACCCCTTTTCCAAAATTCCACTTTTACCCCCCAACAGCAATATAACGGCTAGTTTGGGGGGTATTTTAGTCTAACCTATATTTTTCAACTCCTTTACACTCTTACCCTCCCCAACAACTATAAACGGATAGTTTGTAGGGGTATTTTGGTCTTTTGTGAAGTTTCTAAAATCTATAAATTCACACCATTTCTCTCTAATTTTTCACACCAATCTTCTTACTCTCTCTTACCTAAACATTCTATATTTCTACAAGCTTTGCTACTATTTTCCTCTCCAATTACTACTCTTGCTAATTACTACTAGTATTTACTAATTAGTACTCTTGTTTATTAATTACTAGTCTTGCTAAATTCTTTTTAATTACTAACTCTCTAATATTTGTTACTCGTTCATTCTTTTAATTGTTATTTCTTATTACTACTCTTATACTTGTGTATTTAGTTACTCTTACAAAGTTTAGCTCGAAATATGGCTGGATTATTGAAGAAAATGAGGCGTGCATCGTCATCACGAAAAACATCATCATCATCGCAAGCACCACCACCAGCACAAGCGCCAGCGCCACGGCCATCACAAACACCAATCCAAGCACCAACACAACCATTCGTTCCTGGACGAATGAGTACAGGCTGTATGATAGATACCCAAGCCAATTGGGAGTTCAATCAAAACATTCCACATTTTGAATACACGCCTGATGAAGACCCCCCGCATTATAGTCAAGGACGCAGCTCGGTTGGCGAAGCTACTACTCCGTGGCATAATCTCAACCCTATGCCTGGTCATGATGAAGAAGGGCCGAGCAATGCCTCCGGTAATGAGCCAGAAGTCCAAAAGGGGAAAAAAAGAAAGCCGAGTGTTGGAATCATTTCGATGTAGTTATGGTGGACGGCATCCGAAAAGCTCGATGTAAGTACTGCGCTAAATTATTTTCGTCTGGTAGTGGTAATGGACATCTTAACAGGCATTACCCTCTGTGTGCACCTCGACAAGGCCACGTCGAACCTACCCAAACGCAGTTATCTTTTGACGGTAAGTTATTTGTTTATAATCAGCGAGAGCAAAGAGACGGTCTCGCTGAATTTGTTATTCATGATGAACAAGCCTTTTCTTTTGCCGATAATCCTAAGCACTCTAGATATATGAACACATACGTTCAACCTTTGTACAAAAAGGTTCATAGAAACACAACTAGATCCGATGCACTCCGACAGTACAATGCTGCTAAAGCACGCCTTATCGATTATTTCGATAAATTTGAAGGTAAAGTTAGTCTTACTTCTGATATTTGGCAATCTCCTTATACTTTTGTTAGTTATTCTTGTGTGACCGCTCATTGGATTGATGTAGATTGGGTTATGCACAAGAGAATCATCGCTTTCGAGCACTTCCCTTATCCGCACGATGGAATGAACATTGCTATTCTTATATTAAAAGCATGCACCACATTTAAAATTAAGGATAAGATTATGAGTGTTAGTTTTGATAATGCTTCTAATAATAAAGTTGCTGTTGCAGCTTTAAAGGAGACGCTTCAACCTGTACTTAATGGTGAATTATTTCATGTTCGCTGTGTTTGTCACATTATTAATTTAATTGTTCAAGATGGTTTAGCTGCTGCAGGAGATATTCTTCTCAAAATGAGGGGTATGACAGCGTATGTTAATAGCTCGAGTCCGAGAACACAACAATTTAAAACGTTGTGTGTTCAATATAATATGCCTCGCAGGAGAGCAGTTACAGATGTGGTCCACAGGTGGAACTCTACATACCACATGCTTTTACACATTCTGGCATACCGAGAAGTCTATACGCATTTTCTACTAACCCAGTTCCCAGCCGGCTTGCCAACTCAAGAGGAATGGCAGATGGCCACATACCTAGCTGAATTTTTGGAGGTATTCTACACGTCTACCAATTTATTGTCTGGTACGTACTATCCCACCTCTCCTCTCGCTGTAATAGAAATTCTGAAGATGGCTACAATGTTAACAAAATGGAGATATATAGGACCCTTTAAGGAAATAGTAAAAGTGATGGATCAAAAATTTAATAAATATTGGAGTAAACTGCCTGCTATTTTTACTGTGGCTACTTGTTTAGATCCTAGGTTAAAGTTGCATGGCGTGAACGCCTCGATACAAGAGATATCGAAATTAATGTGCTACACAGCAGAGGAGACAACCGCATTCACAGCAAAAGTGAGCAAGAGGTTTGAGGACTTGTTCAACGTCTATCGTAATTCTGCTGACGTGCGCGGGCGAGCTACATCATCATCCACTGTTGAGAGGTATTATGCGCCATACCTTCAGGGCTTTGAACATCTAGTAGCAAGACAACTACCAGGTGAAGGTACTTCTAATTCGGCAGGTTCGTATACTTTTTCCTCTTTTAATGAGATTGGTGTATATGCAAATACTGATCATTATTCTGATTTATCAAGGCAAGAACAGGTTAATTTTAATTTGTTAAATTTTTGGAAACAAAATCAAAACATGTATAAAACTTTATCCCAAATTGCACGGGATGTACTGCCAGTGCAAGCCTCCACGGTTGCTTCAGAGTCGGCATTTTCAGCCAGCGGGAGGGTTTTGGATGACAGGAGGAGTCGTCTTAACCCCGAGTCGCTCGAGCTATGTGTATGTTGGAAGGATTATCTTGATGCGAAATACCGCGAGCAAGATAAACCGATTGATGATAGGAAGAGCAGTGACTCGGATATTGAAGTACTTCTGGATGATTAGGTAATTTGTTTTTATTTTCCTCTTTTGATCCTTTTGGTTGACGTTGCAGATTTCTTGATCTTTGATTGCTGATATTTTGGATAGACATGCATTATTATTTTGATTGTTAGAATTTTAAGAATAAATTTTTTCACAAAATATACTTTTTTTCCATATATATAAAATAAATTTTTACAAGCAAGATATATATTTTTTCGTATATATAAAAAAATAGGTAACTTCGCCTGTTTGTTTACAAGCAGCCGGTCCCAAGCCCGGATAAAAGGAGGAGGGCCTATGAATACATTTATTATTTTTCTATATAAATTTTTATGTGTTAAGATTTTATTAATAAAGCTCACCAAGAAGAGTATGAAAATGTTTAACATATAATAAAAAAATATAATGGCTAACAAATAAATATGTATATACATACATACATATATATGTATATTACTTATAATGAAATAAAAGGATAAAGATTAGGTTCGTTAAATTGTGAATATTGCCTAGAGATGAAATTTAAAATTGAATAACAAGAAGAAAAAAAAAAAAAGGGCCCGGGCCCGGCCCAAGCCCGGCCCTAGCTATTGGGCCTAGGGCCAGGGCCTGGACTGGGCCTAGGTTTGCCTTCGGCAGGCCCGGCCCGGCCCGGCCCGGTTGGCAGCCCCACTGGCCCGGCCCCGGCCCGGCCCCACAGCAGGCCCGATGGGCTTGGGCTGGGCCGGCCCAAGCCCGGCCCTTTGACAACACTACACAAACGTATGAAGAAGCTCATAAACTCATGACAGCACACTATGGTGTGAATTATTTTATAAG
>JAVXUP010003330.1:0-60000 GCA_033070095.1 Escallonia herrerae | reverse complement strand
TATTTTTAAAAGATCTATATCAGCGAAAAATTTCAGAATTTTCAAATACTGGAAAGGGGTTAACTGATACGGGGAACCTTAAAATTTTGCACTGTAATTTAAAATATCAAGCCAGCGCGATTTCACACGAAACTTTTATGAGAACCCTAGGATGTTGGGAAGTTCCATCCCCCAGGATTTCGGGCCATTCCGAAGTCGTTAGCTATTTTTTTGGCCGAACGGGCTTTTAAGCGCTCGATCCAGACACCAGTTCGGGATTTTTGGGCGAAAAGTCCGTAGAATACTTTTTAGATCAAGAATGAATTCGGAAAGCTTAAAATAGCATTTCAATGCACTTTTGAGATCGTTCTGATGCCAGGGGCATTTTGGTAATTTGCCACCCCGAGAAGGGTATTTTGGTAATTTTACGGTGTTAAGTTTTTCAAAGAACTTTCTAGTCCAGAAATGTAAGTAAAACACCTGAAAGGTTGTTTTGAAGCCATCCCCCAGGATTTCGGGCCATTCCGAAGTCGTTAGCTATTTTTTGGCCGAACGGGCTTTTAAGCGCTCGATCCGGACACCGGTTTGGAATTTTTGGGCGAAAAGTCCGTAGAATACTTTTTAGATCAAGAATGAATTCAGGAAACTTAAAATAGCATTTCAATGCACTTTTGAGATCGTTTTGATGCCAGGGGCATTTTGGTAATTTGCCACCCCGAGAGGGGTATTTTGGTAATTTTACGGTGTTAAGTTTTTCAAAGGACTTTCTAGTCCAGAAATGTAAGTAAAACACCTGAAAGGTTGTTTTAAAGCCATCCCTCAGGATTTCGGGCCATTCCGAAGTCGTTAGCTATTTTTTGTCCGAACGGGCTTTTAAGTGCTCGATTCAGACACCGGTTCGGAATTTTTGGGCGAAAAGTCCGTAGAATACTTTTTAGATCAAGAATGAATTCGGGAAGCTTAAAATAGCATTTCAATGCACTTTTGAGATTATTCTGATGCCAGGGGCATTTTGGTAATTTGCCACCCTGAGAGGGGTATGTTGGTAATTTTATGGTATTAAGTTTGTCAAAGTTGTTCTGAGATGTTTGTTGGGTCGATAGCTGCCAGGGGGTATTTTGCTTAAGTTGGGTTGTTTTGGTAACTCATCCCCTTTAAAATTTGATAAAGGAAATATTTGGTATATTGGTATATAATTGATGTAATACATTTAAAAAGTAGTTTTAAAGCGGTTTTGAGGTGTTGGGGCTGTAGCGGCCATCAGGGGGTATATTGCTAAATAACCATGTTGGCGCTAAATTTTAGGAAACTAGCGTAATTAAGCGTTCGGAGTGGTGAGAAGTGAGGAATTGTTTTAATACATTGAAATAATGAGATAATTACTTCGTGAGTTCCCTTCTTGTGCTTGCTGTCTCTTTTATTTGTCTGAGACTGAGATGAACATCCCGGAGCACAGGACATTATGTGAAAGGAGGGCCAGTGAAACATAATCACAG
The DNA here is from genome assembly GCA_033070095.1 of Escallonia herrerae. Taxonomy (NCBI): domain Eukaryota; kingdom Viridiplantae; phylum Streptophyta; class Magnoliopsida; order Escalloniales; family Escalloniaceae; genus Escallonia; species Escallonia herrerae. The sequence continues at coordinate 58,525 of JAVXUP010003330.1, read as the reverse complement.
GCAAACAGGATGTAGGGCGCGCGAATCGAGTCAGTTGTGTCGATTGAGTCCAGTCAGTCCGGTCGGTGTCTGCATTGCATTTGACTTTATCATGACATTGTGATTTTAATGGCTTATATTTGATTGATGTTTAATTTGGCGATTTAGTGTTCACGTGCATTGTAGTTGGTCAGTCAGTTCGGTCAGTTCAATATGGTGATAATGTTGTTCTATTGGGCCTTAAAGCCGCTCAGTCTGACTAAAAGAAAAGAAAACATGTTGCTTGATCCATTGAAATGATGTTATGTCATTCTTTGAAATTCTGGATTCTTGATATCGTTGAGACCGATTATCATTTCTCCCAAGGCTGTCACTTCGCTGTCTGCGTTGTTCCTCGTATTATCTTTACTGGGCGATTTGCGCTCATTCCTTACCTGTAATGTTTTCAGGCAGTCAGGGCAAAATAAGGGAAATCTCAAGAAAAAGAAAGGAGAAAGCGCTCAATTAGTAAATCCAAAAGTAAGACGGCAATATGCTCATTTTGGGAACTAGACATTTTGTGTAAATATTTCCGCTGTGCTCATGTTGAGCTTTACGATGAAAATTTTGTAAGGATGGCTTTTTGGTAAAACCTTATGTATATTCAGGAATGTATATTCAAGGATGGTTCTAGAATTGCTCTGTATCGATAGGGTTTCTAATGCAGTCAGGACTGACAATCTGGCTCTGGTGACGTCACTAGGGTTGGGGGTGTCACAGGTTGATATCAGAGCCTAGGCATGTGATCCTGTAGAACTAGACATAAATATTAAGTGTGTACGGGGGCAGAAAGGTGTTGAAGTTACTTGTACCGTGTTGTAAGTCTGATGTGAGTTCATATGCCTTGCAGGAGATTACGGCTGGAGCTGGATGGATTGATGAGCACGTCATGGCCGGGGACGAGGAGGAGGAAGATCCCGAGGAGGACCCCTGGCCAAATGACGAGGAGCGCGAGGAAATAGATTTGTCCGGACCAGAGGATGGGGAGGAGGAGCAGGAAGAGACTGAACCTGAAGTGCCGGTGGGATTTGTGAAGGTTGGTAACACCGTATACCGGACACATCATGTGGAGAACTTTTAGAAACGAAGGTATATTGAGGTAGTGAGGGAAAGGGATCACCTAGTGTATCAGGCGAAGGAGATGCGAGACATGGAGGGGCAGGAGGTAGAAAAGTTAGAGCGGCGTCGTCGTGAGGGGTTGGCACGAGCGAATAAAAGGGAAGAGTATACCTTTGATGCGGGGAGAAGGGTGGTTCGGATGATGCAGGATGGGTTACGAGAAACTCATCTGGCGAGGCCGATGCCGAGGGATCGCCGCGAAATGCTCCTCGATGAGGAGTATTGGTACATGGCACTCGCTCAAGAACGGAATAGATTTTCTCCAGATTAGAGCGAGAAGGAAACGGAGGGAGGGGTAATGTGTAAAAATGTATAAAGTTGACTACTGATGTGTAGGAATGGATAGCGTTGACTGTTGATGTATATCTTTGTATAACGTTAACTTTATGCTATAACTGTTGTCTGTACCAAATGTTAATTGTGTTTATGTCAGGAATGGCTCGTCAATTGCGGAACCGGATGATACCCCTAGTGGAAGAGGCTCCTAATTTAAGAAGGCCACCTACGGATGCATCTTCGCATGTGCCGGGGGCGAGAATGAGGAATATGCGGAAGCTGAAGTTGAACATGATAATAGAGAGGACTTAAGAAGAGAACTGGTAGGACTGTTACGGGAAATTGTAGGAACTCCTGCTGCACAGCCAGCAGCGGTATTTGATGAAAAATATTTTCCTTAGCGATTTTTAGGGCGTCTAAATTAGGATTTTTCACAAATTTATAAAAACTAGCTAGAGCTAGATTTTGCCAAAGTGCGAAAAAAGAGACCCTAATTATTTTTAAAAGATCTATATCAGGAAAAATTTTAGATTTTTTCAAATACTGGAAATGGGTTAACTGATACGGGAAACCTTGAAACTTTGCACTGTAATTTAAAATATCAAGCCAGCGCGATTTAGCGCGAAACTTTTATGAGAACTCTAGGATGTTGGGAAGTTCCATCCCCCAGGAGAATAAAGTGGTCCACATATACGATAGCCTAAGGGAAGACGGACCTGGTCGGCAGCTGGCGCAGGTGTACTCCACGTACATCAATGCGGTGGTTAGTTTATATTTCTTGACCTTCGCTCATTGTTTATTCTTCTTGTTATATAGGCTTGATATCCTTTTTTATTGTTGGATGCAGAATACTATCATTCCACTAGCGTGCCGACATTTTAAGGGGGAAGCCATCACGAGCAAAACAATGATTGATCCTTGGACGGTCGTGACAATACAAAACCGACCAAAGCAATATAACAGTCATGATTGCGGGATTTATGTCCTCAAGTACATGGACGACATAGCTCGCTCGGATGTGCTCGAATATAATACGTGGTCTCGAAACGATGCCCTGACGTTTAGATATAGGATAGCCTGGGAGCTAAAAAAGGGTGTAGCTAGACGCCTTCCTTACCATTATCCTAATATGTAATAGACGTTCGTATGGATTATTATTACTATTGTTGGATTTTGGATATTTAGCTTTGAAAATTGAATTAGCCTTATTATTACTATTGGTGCATTTTGGACAATGGGTTAACTAGCGTGCCTAAGATGCAATGAGCAAAAAAAAAGTGACAAATAAAATTACGCCATTTTTCGGAAGCTATGAATTGGGCCCTAATGTGTGCCCGAATAGGCCTTTGAAAGGAAACCACAAAAAATAATGTATCTCGTTTTTTGCCGAAATTCATACAAATGGGCTAACTAGCGTGCCTAAGATGCAATGAGCAAAAAAAAAGTGACAAAAAAAACTACATAAATTTTCGGAAGTTATGAATTGGGCCCTAAAGTATACCCGAGCAGGGCCTTCGTAGGAAAACCCAAAAAATAATGTGTCTCGTTTTTTTCCGAAATTGATACAAATGGGCTACCTAGCGTGCCCAAGGTGCAATGAGCAAAAAAAAAGTGACAAAAAAAACATTGTAAATTTTCGGAAGTTATGAATTGGGCCCTAAAGTGTGCCCGAACAGGGCCTTCGTAGGAAAACCCAAAAAATAATGTGTCTCGTTTTTTCCCGAAATTGATACAAATGGGCTAACTAACGTGCCCAAGGTGCAATGAGCAAAAAAAAAGTGACAAAAAAAAAACTACGTAATTTTTCGGAAGTTATGAATTGGGCCCTAAAGTGTGCCCGAACAGGGCCTTCGTAGGAAAATTCAAAAAATAATGTGTCTCGTTTTTTCCCGAAATTGATACAAATGAGCTACCTAGCGTGCCCAAGGTGCAATGAGCAAAAAATAAGTGACAAAAAAAACATTGTAAATTTTCGGAAGTTATGAATTGGGCCCTAAAGTGTGCCCGAACAGGACCTTAGTAGGAAAATCCAAAAAATAATGTGTCTCATTTTTTCCCGAAATTGATACGAATGGGCTAACTAGCGTGCCCAAGGTACAATGAGCAAAAAAAAAAGTGACAAAAAAAACTACGTAATTTTTCAGAAGTTATGAATTAGGCCTAGGGCCTTCGTAGGAAAACTCAAAAAATAATGTGTCTCGTTTTTTCCCGAAATTGATACAAATGGGCTACCTAGCGTGCCCAAGGTGCAATGAGCAAAAACAAAGTGACAAAAAAAAACGTTGTAAATTTTCAGAAGTTATGAATTGGGCCCCTAAAGTGTGCCCGAACAGAGCCTTCGTAGGAAAACCCAAAAAATAATGTGTCTCGTTTTTTTTCCGAAATTGATACGAATGGGCTAACTAGCGTGCCCAAGGTGCAATGAGCAAAAAAAAAGTGACAAAAAAAACTACGTAATTTTTCGAAAGTTATGAATTGGGCTCTAAAGTGTGCCCGAACAGGGCCTTCGTAGGAAAACCTAAAAAATAATGTGTCTCGTTTTTTCCTAAAATTGATACAAATGGGCTACCTAGCGTGCCCAAGGTGCAATGAGCAAAAAAAAAGTGACAAAAAAAATATTGTAATTTTTCGGAAGTTATGAATTGGGCCCTAAAGTGTGCCCGAACAGGGCCTTCGTAGGAAAACCCAAAAAATAACGTGTCTCGTTTTTTCCCGAAATCGATACGAATGGGCTAACTAGCGTGCCCAAGGTGCAATGAGCAAAAAAAAAGTGACTAAAAAATTACGTAATTTTTCGGAAGTTATGAATTGGGCCCTAAAGTGTGCCCGAACAGGGCCTTCGTAGGAAAACCCAAAAAATAACGTGTCTCGTTTTTTCCCGAAATTGATACGAATGGGCTAACTAGCGTGCCCAAGGTGCAATGAGCAAAAAAAAAGAGACAAAAAAAACTACGTAATTTTCGGAAGTTATGAATTGGGCCCTAAAGTGTGCCCGAATAGGGCCTTCGTAGGAAAACCCAAAAAATAATGTGTCTCGTTTTTTCCCGAAATTGATACGAATGGGCTAACTAGCGTGCCCAAGGTGCAATGAGCAAAAAAAAAGTGACAAAAAAAACTACGTAATTTTTCGGAAGTTATGATTCCATAAACCAAATCACAAATTTAATCATTATAAAAGTTCAATTTATACAACTGAAACATTAACCCTAACACTCATCATCATCATCGTCCTCTTCGACCATACTGCCATGTTCGATACCTAACACTTTATAATGGTTTCTCTTGTCATGATCAGTCATCTTATTACACAACGCACACTTTCGCAATTTTTTTTGACCCGTTGCTTCTTCAATCGGATTCTTCATGCGTATTGCTCGTTTTCGCCCTTTTGTTTGAGAAATAATCGGATAAAAAATGTCGTCCTCCTCACCTTGCAGGATAGTGCCGTCAATGACTGGCTGTGAAGCTCGATTGAGCGGTCTGTCTCTTCTTTCTGGTAATGCCGTCTTAAACTGTGCAAGGTTAGCCTTATCCCGTGCGGCTCTTTCAACTTGATACCTGTACCCATCGAATGTTGACGCTGCATCCAATGATAAACCGTGCATGATGTTACAAAGGTGATTATATCGCAACGTCTCAGATTGCTCGAAATCAACTGAAACATTGGGCACGTAAGGAATGTGACCGTGGACTCTATTGGCTTCCTTCGTCCACCGTTCCAAGATATACTGTGGAAGGATTTCATGAGCATTCTTGGCGCTAAAAACCCTCAACGCGTGTCGACAAAGTATACCTTTATGCTCAAATAGTTGATAGTTGCAATTAACCAACCCGGTGTCCTTACAAACTCAACGGTAAAATGTCTTCTGCTCCTCGGAGCCGACGAAGAGCACGGATTGGCAAAATTCGTCACATTTGTCAATGCATAAACCTTGAGATCTCTGGTGGAATACTCATGCAACTTTGTCATGCTATATTGATTCGACTTTAGCATTTCCTCTTGAAACTGTCTATGCATTTCCTTCGTATAGACTTGAGCCGCATGAGCCTCCAAAGGTGAAAAGACTACTATGGCTCTTTCTTTGTAAACTGTAGCCGCGTCGGCTTCTCTCTCAAGGAAAAATTGCCTGTCAAGAGCTTTCTGCATCTCTAGTACGAACTCTTGTATACTAGAAGAATGGCCTACGTACCCATCAAAGAATGCATTCATACCTTCGCTTCTCGAGGTCATAGTCATTCCGGCTGCAAAAAACTGCTTGGTGTAGGCACCGACCCACTGTGTCTTGATCTCATACAACGATTGTAACCATTCATGATTGTGCAAATAGTAATCATCCATTAACTTGGCCCACCTCTCCTCGAACACGTCTACCGTCAATGATTTCTTCACATATGTATTAAAGTCAGTCTTGAATGTCGGATGGTTTGCATATACATTGTGAAGCCGTTCAGGATACTTGTTGCTTATGTGCCATGTGCACAGGCCATGGTGAGTATCTGGAAGGACCTTAGCGATTGCATTTTTCATTGCCAGATCTTGGTCGGTGATGATGGTCTTTGGAGGAACATGATACATTGCTTTAAGCCACGTTTCAAATAACCACGTAAATGACTCCTCCGTCTCATCCCTAAGCAGGGCAAAGTCAAACAAGATTGACTAATAGTGGTGGTTCACCCCGGTGAACGGAGCAAAAGGCATAGAGTACTTATTTGTGCGGTATGTGGTGTCAAACGTTACAACATCCCCAAAATTTTGGTAAGCAGCTCTAGAACGGGCATCCGCCCAAAATATAGTACTAATGCGGTTCTCATCATCCAGTTGGAGACTATAGAAAAAGCCAGAATTCTCACTCTGAAGGTGCCTAAAGATATCAAGTGTAGCTTGAGAATCACTCTTACCGAAAGACTCTCTCCTCTGAACACGAAGTTCATTTCGAAGGTCTACTTCGTTGAAACTCAACTTGTCAATCCCCCCAACCTGGCTTGAGAAAACCCCCATCATTCTAGAAGGTGGAATTTTAGCCTCGGCCATTGTAAATATCAGTTGTCTGTGTGCTACGCTTATTTCTCGGTGTTGATGAATTTGACTAATCTTACTAGGGGTCATCAACTGATGATTATGGCTCAACTCCACTCCCGTCACAACCCAATGGCTTTCATTTCTCCGGTGTACTGCATACACATGGGCCTTGCAGCCGGTACCCAGAAATGTGTCCCGTTTTCTTTGTCTTGTTGGCCCTTCATCACTGACCTGAACAACCGGGGGTACATACGGTACTCCTCTATGACACTCAAATAGTCTTCCACAAATTTGATCTGTATTCGCCCGTTTTCTACTCGTCTTAATTCTAATACCGAAACCTATCGTTTTCGAATATGCTCTATAGTATGCTTCAACTTCGTCCAGTGTTTGAAAAAATTGACCCAAGTAAGGTGGATCAGAACCTTCACAAAAAGTATTTCCTCCAGTTGCATCCATATTGATACTGAAATCTAAAAAATAAAAATGTATATCATTCTCAACAAGTCATAGAATTAAATAAAATAAAAATAAAAATTATTTCCTCCAGTTGTGTTACAATGTTCAATCACCAAAATACCCCCGGTGAGCGACAAATTATCGAAATGCCCCCGGGGGTTTATTATCACCCTAACGCCCCAAACCAGCTTCAAAACAACCTTTCAGGTGTTTTACTTACACTTATGGACTAAAAAGTCCTTTGAAAACCTTAATATCATAAAATTACCAAAATACCCCTCTCGGGGTGGCAATTTACCAAAATGCCCCCTGGCATCATAAAATCTCAAAAGTGCTTTGAAATGCTATTTTAAGCTTCTCGAATTTAGTCTTGATCTAAAAAGTATTTTAGGGACTTTTCGCCAAAAAATCCCGACCCGGGGTCCGGATCGAGCGCGTAAAAGCTTTCGGCCAAAAAATAGCCAACGACTTCAAAATGGCCCAAATTCCTAGGAAATGGAACTTCCCAACATCCTAGGGTTCTCATAAAAGTTTCGCGCGAAATCGCTCTAGTTTGATATTTTAAATTACACTGCAAAATTACAAGGTTCCCTGTATCAGTTAACCCCTTTCTAGTCTTTGGAAAAATCTGAAATTTTTCTCTGATATAGATATTTTAAAAATAACTAGGGTCTCTTTTTTATACTTTGACAAAATGTAGTTCTAGCTATTTTTTATAAATTCGTGAAAAACTGTCAAAAAACACGAATTTTAGACTATGGTAAGAACAATTTAAGTATAACACAATTTAAACAATCCATTGGTAAGAACAATTTGAAATTAACATTGAATTATAAGAAAATTCAAATTACTTACTTGTTTTTACTTGATATATTTAAAGAAAAATCCACCGATCTTCTAGCGAAAAAATCCACCGATCTTCTAGCGTAAAATTTTTTATTTGTATTGTTGTGGAGATTATGTAGGTGAGATATGGAGTTAGAAGACAGTCGGTAAAGATGATGGAGAGTGGAAGAAAGGGTTCGGGGAGAAGGGATTATAAAGAGAGAAAAGTGAGGGAGAGAGATGAAAGAAGACAGAGAAAAAAAAAGTCCGTGAGTGAGCAGTAGTCAAAGGCTGTGAAAGAAAAAAAAATGGCAGAAGACTTTGCGTCCAAAGCTTTAGGGGGGGAGGACACCACGTGGCATCACGGAGGGGGAAGGGGTGGGGCCATGGGGGGAGGGGACACCACGTGGGGGGAGGGGGGAAGGGGGCCATGGGGATAAGAGGCCAACCGCAACTAAGAGTTGCGGTTGGGTTTTTTTTTGGGGGGGGAGGGGGGGCGGGGGTAAGGACATGAGGGGGTTGGGGGAGGGGGGAAATGATTAGCAACCGCAACAATTTGTTGCGGTTGGGTGGATAATATCCACTAGTGGGTGTGGATCGGCTCCCTATATATATATAGGGAGCTGATCCATTGATAGCGCTAGCAAAATAGGAGAAGTTGCTAGCGCGATCTGGCCGTCCATCCCAAAAGATGGACGGCCCAGATCTTTTTTTTGGCGTTTTTTTAAGTACGTCCGCTACATTATGTAGCGGACAATTTTTTGCATTTTTTTGACAATAATACCCTCCGAGTCTGTCCGCTACATAATGTAGCGGACAAGTTTTCAGATTTTTTTTCTCTTTCTGTCATTAATGTTCTGACTTTTTTTTTTCTCTTTCTCTCCCGTCCGCTACATAATGTAGCGGACAAGTTTTCAGATTTTTTTTTCTCTTTCTGTCATTAATGTTCTGACTTTTTTTTTTTTTTCTCTCTCTCCTGTCCGCTACATTATGTAGCGGACAAGTTTTTAGACTTTTTTTCTTATATCTTTTTCTCTCTCTCTCTCCCCATTCATTAATGCTCTGACTCTTCTCTTTCTCCTTTCTCTTCTTTTTGATCTCTCTCTCTCTCTTTTCTTCTCTTTCGTCCTCTCCCCTCATTTCTTCTATCTCTCTCTCTCTCTTTCTGGGCAGACTCCAATGTTTTGGTCAAGATGAGGAATGGGTTTCTGCAAATAAATTTCCACCTGAAACAACATAGTCACTATTAGCATTGGCTTCATCAGGGTTGTCTAGTGTGAGGTATTTGGATATCAGGATCGGTGTTCTATTTTGTTTAGCTAATTTTCAGTAGCAAAGTATATGCAGTTGAAGTAGTAAAAAATCTGTGAACTTCATGTCGTCACTATGGATGTAGTTGAGACTAAAGGATAATTTGCTGATCTGTAACACACATTAGTGATCATCTACGACAAAGCTAAGATTGTTTTTGGTAGTTTTAACTGGAAGATGCCTAGCCTGTGCTGGTTGGGTTTACTAAAGAACTAGTCTGCTGGGCTTTAAAGCATGAACAGATCTCCAATGTCTTTCTCGGGACAGCTTCTATTGCATGCAAGTTTAATGACAGAGAGAAAATAGAAAGAGAAAGAAAATAAAAAGAGAAAATAAAAAGAAAATAAAACTTGTCCGCTACATTATGTAGCGGACAGGAGAGAGAGAAAAAGAAAAAAAAAGTCAGAACATTAATGACAGAAAGAGAAAAAAAGTCTGAAAACTTGTCCGCTACATTGTGTAGCGGACGGGGAGAGAGAGAAAAAAAAAAGTCAGAACATTAATGACAGAAAGAGAAAAAAAATCTGAAAACTTGTCCGCTACATTATGTAGCGGACGGACTCGGAGGGTATTATTGTCAAAAAAATGCAAAAAATTGTCCGCTACATAATGTAGCGGACGTACTTAAAAAAATGCCAAAAAAAGATCTGGGCCGTCCATCTTTTGGGATGAACGGCCAGATCGCGCTAGCAACTTCTCCTATTTTGCTAGCGCTATCAATGGATCAGCTCCCATATATATATATACATATATATATATATATATATATATATATACATATATATATATACATACATATATATATACATCTACATACATATATATATATATATATATGTATATACATATATCGATCAACGTGAGAGTATTTTAACGCTCCGGAAGCTCAGGGTGTTAGTGCGATGAATTTTTGGGTCGTTACAGAGTCGCCATCCTATTCAATTAAACACAGGAAATTAAGAAAAACCTGAAAATGACTCTAAAAATGTTCAAAAGACTACTAATCTATTGAAAACAAAAAAATGAGTTTGAGGACTAAGTTATACGACGGGAAGGTCTCAGGCACCCGCCAAACCCATACCGTTTCTACTTCATTTCTATTTATTTTTGTCCTTTTAATACATACAAATGCAATAAAGGAAACTCTAAGCTTATTTCTATGTTATTGGTTTGAACTTGACATCAGTGGATGAACGACCTACGTATCTGATCGGACAAACTAAAATCAAGACCATCGTAGTTCCACTTGGATCCTACGGGTGGCGACCTAAGCTTCGGTGTTAAACTCAAACTAAGAAATAAAAAGACTCTTTTTTAGTAAATTTATATGTGAATACAAATGTGATCTCGGGAAAGAGAATTATTCTAGACCACTATACTAGACTAGCCTAGAGAGGAAAATAGTGTACCTTGCAAGTCCGCTTGCCTAGAAGACTACAGCATGCTTTGTGAAGGATCCACGCTGCAAGTGGCTTGAAGGTATTTAGAAATGTGTTACGAAGTGCTAGTTTCTCTTAAGAGACGATATACCACTTCTGAGAGAAATGGTATAAAAACTCTAGGGAGAAAAAACGGATCACTAGAAATGTAAGCCCGAGGCCTTCTTTGTAGAGTTCTAGGGAGCCAGAAGCGATAAAGATGAGTATCTCAGTATGTGGTTTGGAGATAAAGCAGAATATTGGAAAAAAATTGCAAATTGAGAAAAGTCAACTAACCGGGCGGTTTGTCAAAAACCGACCAGTTCATCTAATGATTTTATATTTTTTCTAATTTCGAAACATCATCTGTGCCTAAATCAGTAATTATGGCTGATTTAATCAGATCAGATGTACCAGATTCATGAATTATCTCCATACTAAGGATTAAATTACTTGCATTAAGGATAAATCACAACATAATTCTAAAATCTTCTAAGTAAACTGTACCCACCTAAATGAACTTGACTGAGCCCAACTACTGGCTGGACAAGACTACTGGACTGGACAACTAGACTTGATTAATTAATAAACCATACTATTAGGTCTACACCCATAAAATAAACCTTAATTAATATAAAGCCCAACAATTAATAAATTGAAAAGACTACAAAAATAGGGTATCTTACCAATAGTCATGGTAACTTAAGAAGAAATTGAGAAGTTAACAATATGAGAAATTTAGAATACAATGCGCGGAACTTAAAGGAGTTGGAACTTAGAGTTTGTACATGGATCATCTGGCGTACAATATCTCTACTGTAATATAAAATAATGTATCTTATTACAAAAATTGCTAATATAAATTTTAGCAACAATGGAAAAGTACTTCTAATAGCAGCCTTTTGTCACTACAATCGAAAAAAATCCTCATCCATAGAGCTGTGCATGTGTTTGCTTGAAAAAGGTTGTTGTTTGGGATCATGCACGTGCTTTTGTAAGACGAAAAGAAGATAGGACCGCTAATTGAGATGAGAGATTGTCACCTCCTCTAGTCTTTGTCTCTCTTCAAATATCGTTTCTTTCACAAAATAAATTAAGACCAGTAAATAAATTAAATCATCATACATGTTTTTTCCTTGACCTCATAGAATGAGATACCGATGATATGTTCAGACTTTGATCAAAGGAATATAACTTTGTGTTTGCTCTCGTGACACCCTTAACCCTGGTGACATTACCGGGCTGAGTTATCGACCATAATCACATTCAAAACCCTGCTGAATACAGAGCAACTACATCCTTATACTAATACATCATTAATATACACTCCAAAATGTGTCCTTACAAAAAATGTTCTACCAAAAAAATATCGTACTGCAGCGGAAGACTTTAAGGTCTTTAAACAACATGAATGGTTACAACCTAATAAATGACTGTAGTCATGTGACTCTTATCAACCTATCTCGCAGCTTTATCTTATTCTCACAATTTCTAGCTTGTCTTATCTCTCTCAACTGATCCTCATGCTCAACTTTTCTAGCTTGTATCCTTTGCCTTTCTAGAGGGTTCTCCGTGACCAACCTTATAGCCTACAGCACAACATAAGGAATGAGAGCAAATCACCCAGTAAAGACAACACGAGGAGTATCGTGTACAAATGATTCGAGAGACTCGGAGGAATAATAATCATCTCAACGATAGCAATGAATCAATAGTATACAATAAATTTTAGCGTCAACATATTGTCAAACGATAATTTTGCTTTCGTTAAACAGAGTGGCTTCAAGGCCTAACAAAACAGCACTGCTGCCACCTCCTCATGGACAGGACTGACTGACTGAAAGACTATGCAAATGAACATTAAAATAGAAAATTGAAAGAAATAAACATCAACGAAATACAAGTCATTAACATCAAAAGAAAATCAAATGCAATGCACTCAAACACGACACATTAGACTCGACCAGACACGAAAGACTTGACTCCCGCGCCATACATCCTCTTTGCAAATGATCATTGTTGGCAGATCGGAGGTTGGCCGCGTCCATCTACTCCCTTGTGTACTCGACTGTGTGCGCTGGCTACTGTGCCAGGACTAGAAGGAAATAAAGTTGCGCCCTTACTAACAGCAATTGCTTTTGGTGCAGTGGTAAGCGATTGATCCTGAGAATTGGTATCAGAGCAGGTCGCGGGTTCGAGTCCCCCAGGGTGTATCTGGGGAAGGGATTTTTGGCTGATCGGAGGTTGGCCGCGTCCATCTACTCCTTGTGTACTCGACCGTGTGCGTTGGCTGTTGTGCCAGGACTAGAAGGAAATAAAGTTTCCCCTTACTAACAACAATTGTTTTTGGTGTAGTGGTAAGCGCTTGATCCTAACAATCATATTTCATAGCCATCCTCATTTTGATGTCCCACTGTATGGGACGTTCATCTTAGTCTTAAATAATCAAAAGAGACGATGTCATCAAGAAAGGAACTGACAAATAGTGTTTGTCCCTGATCGCGTTACAGCTGAAACAACAAGGCTTCATCAACGGGGCGGACCAAGGGAAAATTATTCCACCTTATGTCCTCAATATCACAATCCAAACAAGAGATATCGGGTCAAAAGATCAACTGGTTTTCAAACATAACCATAGGGGTTCAACATAAGCATCATCAACAGGGCGAACTCAGGAGAAGTATGCCAAAAGGCCTCAACGACGTTCTCACACAAGAGAAATGTTGATAACTAAATAAGTGCTAACATTTCACAACAACAAGGCAACAATCTCAACATCATCATTATCAATGATAGGGCGGACTCGGGAGATTTTTACCACAAGTCCTCAATAGTGTTCTCAAACAGGAGAGATAAAGACTATGCATAATTGCCGACATCTCACAACAACCCCTACAACATATCACCCCCAATGTCAGGTATGCTAATCGAATCAAATCATAGCATACTAGGACACGCATTATCCTTACTAAATTTCATCAACGAGGCGGACTAAGGGAATTTATTCTATCTTAAGTCCTCAACATCATAAGTCAATAAACGAATATCGGTCACAATCGGTGTCCAATCACAAGATTTTAACATAAACATCATCAACATGTCATGCAAACCGAAACAATTAATTAGCATATCAGAGTCGTATTGTCCTTACCTCATTGGCTTATAGCCGAAGAAACTCGCAACCTCTGATCGCAACGAGCTGCATCACCTAGTCAAATAATACCCTACTCGTTAGACATCATTGAATATATACACAGTCCTTATTCTATCCCTTCCCACTTAACCGTTCATAGCGTCTTGGACGGTTAGTTAACCCGATCCAAGGACAGGATCCTTAACCTAGCCTTATCGACGCCTTCATAATAACCACTCCCATATTTTAAACGTATTAACAACATTTCTCACTTTTCATCACTCCAAACGCTGAATTACGCGCATTCTCAAAAATTTAGCGCCAGTATGACAAATTATCAAAATACCTCCTGATGGCCACTACACCACCAATACCTCAAAACTGCTTTAGAACCACTTTTCAGATGTACTACATCATTTATAGCCCAAATAATCCCTCAAAAATTTTAAAAGGAAAAATTACCAAAACACCCCTGGCAGCCATCGCCCCAACAAACATCTCAGAATTACTTGAAAACAACTTTTTTAGATGTCTTACACCCCCTTCCAGGACCCCAAAGTCCTTCAAAAACTTTTACAGGAAAAATTATCAAAATACCCCCTATTGAGCGGCGAATAATTAAATGCTCCTTGAGGATTCCCGGCATCAGAAAAATCTCAAAAATACTTTAAAGATCTATTTTAAGCATGCCAAAGTTATTTTTGAGCTACAAAGCATTTTAAATTTTTTTTCCTAAAAATTCCGAACCTTTGTCCCGACCGAGCGCTTAAAAGCCAGTTTGGTCAAAAATAGCTAACAACTTTGAAATGACCCAAAATTTTGAGAAATGAACTTCTCATTATCCTAGGGTCCTCGTAAAAGTTTTGTACGAAACCGCGCTAGTTTGATATTTTAAATTTCATCGTAAAGTTCCAAAATCACCGAGTTCGTTAACCCTCTTCCCGACCTCAAAAAAATCCGAAATGTTTTCACGGTACTGGCATTCTAAAAATAACTAGGGTCTATTTTTTGTACTTTGGCTAAATCTAACCCTAACTATTTTTAAAAAATTCTAATTCAACTTGCTCACTTAATTTCTACTTTTAGTGACACTTACAGTCGCTGTTCATCATCAACATGAACGAACACAGCACAACACAACATAGTAGAATAGCAGCAGCTACTGCACCCCTCCTCCCCCTTCACCCATCTCACGTACATAGTTCTTCACACACTCACAAACACATTACAACCACCCCACACCTACACCATCTTATAACACTCACATATACACATTCTCACCATCAAAATACACGCATATTGAGCAACACTGCTACCAGTGTGCTTCCCCATGCACACAACATATAACACACACACATCACATATAACACATGCATACACCTCTCACACCCCACCCCCTTTCCCCTACATCTTTTTATCCTCTCACACACAAAACACACATCATACACCATAAACCCATCCATGGCAGGTTACCCAAACCCCATGAATCCGCAAACATAATTCCAATCAATCAATTAAACCTTAATTGGAAAGTGAGGAGAGAGAGATTACCCTTAGGGTTAGGTTTCTTTCTCTTTTTTTCTTCCTTCCTCTTTCTCTCTGTTATTCTTCCTTTTTCTCTCTTTTCTTCTCCCTTTCCTCCTCTATTTCTCCTCTCTGCCGAGCTGGGTTTTCTTTTTCCTCATTTCTTTTCTTTTTCTTCTTTTCCCCCTTTTTCCTCTTTAATTCCCCAAAATTCATTTTCTATTCTTTTATGTACTTAGTCATCCTCTTTTTAAGTAGGAGGTGTCTAAGTCTCCTTAAATTCTCTCCTCAACGTGACACATTTTTGGCCACCAATCACCATATTTGCAAAATTACAATTTAGGCCCTAAAGTTTCGCAAAATTGCATTTTGAGCCCTCTACTTTGAAAAATTACACTTTGACCCCAAAACCATACTAACCCCTCATTTAACTCCCTAACACTTAATTATCACTAAAATAATGTTACTTAACAAAAATATGCATCCCATTCACCAGATTTTTCAAAATTATATTTTTACCCTTACCCTAACACTTAATTATCGCCCACATAATGCTACTTAATAAAATAACCCACATTAATTAATCAAAATTGCGGTTGGATTAATTTCTTATATTTTCGGGGTATCAGAGCTCTCTTGTATTCATTTATTTATTTCAAGGGCATATAATATTGACGTAAACATTTTGGCTATGTATAAACTAACGTCGACATAGATGGGATTTGCCGGTAAATATAAAATCACTTATAGTAACACTTTGCACTAAAACATTCAAAAATTCAAATTATCATAACAATCCATACCAAATATCTTATGTACACGCCGGTCCAATCTTAAAAAAATTAGGTGTCACAAAAATAGTTCATTTCTGGTAAACATTGCTTTATCTAGGAAATGGAGACACATATATCAAGTATACATAAGCACTAAATAGATCAAAGCTCACTTACCACAAAGATATGTCATAGTTCCTAAGCATTAAATCCTTCTAACTTTTCATACCGACCCTATGTTTGAACCATCTCACTTGCTTGAGCACGTCACGGACCAACCACTTCTTTCTTTCTGTGTAGGGTGTATATATGTGTGTGTATTGTGGGGCGGGGGAGGGTAGGGGTTAATGTGTAGTTTGTGTGTGAAATCATGTGGGTGAGGGTTGAATTCTGTATGAGGGTGTGGTGCTTGGAAGTGAGAGGAGAAAGAAGATGTTGGTGCATAAAGTGAAGTGCTGTGTGGGTTTACTTCACATGGCAAGTAACAACAATTGTAATGGTCGTTAAAGGGGGCTAAGGTTTGGACAATCTATTGTGCGATTTCTTAAAAATAGTTCAAAGCATATTTGGACAAAAGGCAAAATAGAGACCCTATTTTTTTTTTTTTGTGAAATCTACGATGTGGGAAAATTTTAGATTTTTTTGAGGTCGGGAAGAGGGTTAACTAAGTTCATCACTGTAAACTTTTTGGTGAATCTAAAAATAGTAAACCCACACTGTTTTGCATAGAAATTTTTTAAGCACTTTAAAATGATGAGATGCTTCAATGTCTAAAGTTTAGGAGCATTTTGAAATCGATAGCCCTCTTTAGCATAATTGGCTTCCTAGTGCTCTATTAATTGTCGATTGTGGAGTTTTGAGGGCAAAAGTCTTGAAGAGATTTTTATTCTAAAAAATGAGTATAAATGCTTAAAAATATATTTTAAAGTGGTTTTGGAATTTTGTAGGGCCGATGGCTGCTAAGGGGTACTTCCGTAATTTTACTTAAGCCAGGGATATTTTGGTAATTCTTCTTTTAAAATTATTTGAAGGACTTTTTGGTCTGGAAATGGATGTAGTACATCTAAGAAGCGGTTTTAAAGCAATTTTGGGGAGTTGGGGGTGTAGCGGCCATCAAAGGATATTATGTAATTTTGTCATGTTACCGCTAAATTTTTAAGAACATGCGTAATTACGCGTCAAGAGTGAAGGGACGTGAGGAATGGGGTTAATATGCCTAAAAGGATGGAGTTTGTTCTTGCTAATGCATAGATAAGGCTAGATTAAGGATTCGGTTATTGGATAAGAATAACTAGTCCTCGTAAGAAGCGATGAACGACTGTATGATAATGGGTAGAATAAAGTGTGCGTATATGTTTGAATGGTGCCTGACGAGCAAGGTCTTATTTGATTGGGTGATCCCACTCATTGTGATCGAAAGTTACGAGTTACGTTGGCTATAAGCCAACCAGGTAAGAACAATGCGATTCAGATATGATAATTTGTTGTTTTGATAAGCATGTCATATGGATGACGTTTATGTTAAACTCTTGTTGTTATGATTGGACATAGGTAGTCATTGTGACGGGTAATTTTTTATTTGAATTATTCTGCTGAGGACTTAAGGTAGAATAATTTCTCTTAGTCCGCCCCATCAATAAAGTTTAGTAAGAATAATGTGTGTCCTAGTATATTATGATTCGATTTGATTAGCATACCTGACCTTGGTAATGATGTGCTGTAGAGGTTGTTATGAAATGTCGGTAATTATTGATAGCCGATATTCTCCTGATTGAGAACACTATTGAGGACTTGTGGTTAAGTTTCTCCGGAGTCTACCATGTCATTGATTGATGATGTTATGTAAAGATTATAGTGCTGTTGTTGAGAGATGTCGGCAATTATTGATGATCGATATTTCTCTTAGTTAAGAACACAGTTGAGGACTTATGGTTAAGTTTCTCCCGAGTCCGGCTGGTTGATTATGTTTATGTTGAATTCCTGTTGTTATAATGAATACTAGTTATCATGTGACCCGGTATTTCTTGTTGAGTGGTGCTGTTGAGGTCATAATGTAGAATAATTTTCCTTTAGTATGCCTTGTTGATGACGACCTCTTGTTTAGTTGTAACACAGTAACGAACAAGCACTTTATGTGAGTTCCTACTTGATGACAGTGTCTCTTTTGATTATTTGAGACTGAGATGAACATCCTGCATAATGGGACATCGAAGTGAAGAGGATGCTCTATGAAATATGATCACTAGCCAAAATGATGTATAACGCTCGAGTCAAGTCTGTCGTGTCTGAGTTTGGACTACTTTGATTTTGTTTCGATATTAATGATTTTAATGACTTGTATTTCATTGATGTTCACTTTTGCGATTCTTGATTTAGTGTACACTTACATAGTCAATCAGTAAGTCTTGTGCATGAGGAGGTGGCCATAATGTTATTCTGTTGGGCCTTGAAGCCACTCAGTCTAACAAAAGAAAAAGATCGTTTGACAATTTATGTTGATGCTAAAATTTATTATAATTTCCTTATTCGTTGTTATTGTTGAGATGATCATTATTCCCCCGAGACTCTCGAATCACTTGTATACGATACTCCTCATGTTGTCTTTACTAGGCGATTTGCATTCATTCCTTATGTTGTATTGTTACAGGTTATAAGATTAACCAGGGAGAACCCTCTAGGAAGGGAAAGGAGACAAGCTCGAAAGTTGAGGGAGGTGATAAGTAGAGTGTGGTGAGACAAGCTAGAAATGGTAAGACAAATGTGGAGCAATGGGGTACGTCGAGAGGAGCTACACGACTATAGTCGTGTATTGTATTGTAAATGTATATGTTGTCTAAGGACTTCAAAGTCTCTCGCTGCGATATGATGCATGTTTGGAAAAAAAATTATAAGGACACATTTTGGAGCGTTTATTAACGATGTATAAAGGTGTAGTTGCTCTATAATTTGCACAGGGTTATGATGTGCATATGATAGACAACTCAGCTCTGATGATGTCACTAGGGTTGAGGGTGTCACAAGTTGGTATCAGAGCTTAGGCGTATGATTCTGTTGAATTTAGAAGTATCTGGAGGAACGCCTAAGTTATCGAGAGAGGGTAGAAGAAGAATTTCAATGACTTGGTTAAACTATGGTAATAGTTGAGATATGTGGACCGATATTAGCTAAGGTATATTTATTTATGACCTCAGCATTCTTGCTATAGTTAGAGAAATGGAAGAAAAACTAGTTCACCCAGATTCAAAAGGGTGTTTTGATGATGATAAGTTTGTAGTGTCAGATCCAAAAGGACCCTAATTAGGATGTAGATGAGATGGAATTAAAGTTGAAAGAATCGGATGAAGGCCTGGTAGGAATTGAATTAGAAGGACCTAGTAGAGGGATGAATGATGTTGAACACTTTTAATGTATAAACCTTGAATGGAGAAATGAGGAGCCGAGAGTGAATAGAGTTTTGGTGAACCTTGGAAGAGAAAGTACTTCCAAGTGATGAGGAAAAATGGACTAATCGACCAGTCAGTTGGAGTCCCTAGCTAGTGGTACTAACCAAACAGGTAGACGCTAAAGTTTGAATGCAAGGATAAAAAGTAAGTATCAACTTAGATATTAATGGAGACAGTGGACACTAATATGCGGGTCTTACAAAAGTTATAGTAGGTTGTTCGTGATTGCCCTCCTGATAAGAGCATTATGGCTTCTCTGAGATTGACGGGTGCATGAGTGGGGTGGAGTCCGCTTCTGTAATCAAACTCAAAGTTGTTATTGAGAAGGAGAATGGTGATGTGGAACTAGTATTGCTTACATACTATAGTAGAAGAGGCCGTTTAATGATTAAAAGCCATTAGTTGTTTGAGCATGAAAGTTGTTATGATGTTGCACAATTTTAAAAACATGTTACTCTTTCCTCAGAAGGACGAGAGAGGGTTTCCAATCGAGAGGGACCTCAACAGAAGTGATTTTGATGAAAGTCGAGGTAGTGGAATGAATAATATAGGAGTTGCATTAGGTTAAGAAGACCTTAAGAAAGAGCTAGTGGGACTTTTACAAAAGTTCGTAGAAGTTCCAACAATACGACCGGTGTCTATTGCTATGACAGCTCCGATAGGAGGAAGAAAAGAATCTAAATCTCAGAACTTTCAGGATGCCTGCCCTAGTGGAGTCTCACAGGTGGGAAATAGTCCGGGGTGAGAGCTCTGTGGATTTGAGAGATCATGAAGGTAGTTGCGGTAGCAAAATGTGGGGAAAACATCAAAAGATGATTTTCGCCGACCTTATCTATAAGGGGCTTTCAAGTGATTAGAAGTACAGGCAAAAACAAGTTGAGGATAGCAGAATGACCTATTAAGCCTACATTACTTGGAACAGGTTTAGACAACATGTTGATCGGAGATGAATTTTTCCCTTGCTAAAGACGAAAGATAGGAAGGTGGAAATGCATATCACGGAATTTGGTGGGTTAGCCTATTTTGCCCCTCATCAAGTGATGACAGAAAAATTGAAAGGTGAAACAAATCAAGGAGGATTTGAAATAATCCTTAAAAAGACAAGCAGAGAGGTTCTAATATGAAATTGCTACTGAAGTATTAGAAAAACTGACTGATGGAGGCAGCAAATAAAGAGGTATGAGAGGAAAGAAAGGAGCAATAGCGGAAAAGAGATAGAATCCAAGATCGAAACTGAAAAAGTTTAATGAAATTTAACAATAGAGTAGATGAAGGAAAGTCCAGACCAAGTTCAGGACAAAGAGGAGGAATAGATAATGTAGATGGTGCGGATTGAGGGATGGAGGTATGGACTATGTTAAGGCAATTGAAACATGTCTTACATAGAGGAGTAAGTGGTGGAGCTAAAGTACAAGATGAATCAAAGGAGTTGTGTCAAATGTTAACAACCAGAGCATATTGTAAGGAGATGCTCCAAAGTGGGTGATGGTCATTGAAAGCAAAAAAAAAAAAAGAGGGGTTATGAGACTTTGTATCAATTATCGGAAGTTGAATAAAGTGACAGTCAGGGAAAAAATATTCATTGCCTGATATGGATGATAGGTTAATTATTTGCAAGGTGCTAAGTGTTTTCTTTATGAGATTGACCTTAGAACTGGTCATCACCAGTTAAGGATAAAGAAGGATGATGTTGTAAAGACTGTCTTCAGAAAAAGAGACGGGCATTGTGAATTTTGGTGATACCATATTGATTAACTAATGCCCCGGCGGCATTTATAAATTTGATGAATCAAGTCTTTCAAGAGTACTTGATTATTGTGTCGTCGTCTTATTGATGACCTTATGAATGGTTCTAAAAGGAAGCAGGAGCTTGCACGATATTTAAAGGCAAGTTTTGCAAATCTTAAGAAAGCCTAGTGGTATGTCAAATTCAAAGAATGTAAATTTTGGCAGGGAAATCTGGACATACGGGTAGATGCAGAAGAATATTAAGGGATCCAAAAAAAGTTAAAAAGGTGACATATGGAGAACGTCGAATTTTGGTGTTTGAGATTAGTAGCTTCTTAAGCTTAGTCGGAGGCTACTGGAGAGTCATTGAGAATTCCGTAAGATGCCTTATTGAAGAAAACTGACCGCGGTGATTACTAAGACAAAAGTTATCATTCAGGATTTGAACAAACTAAAGTTCGAGTAAGGAGAGAAGGAAATAAGAGACCAAAACTTCTTGATTGGATCAAAGAAGCTTAAGGTCAAGACAAAAGGATGTTTGAAGTTCAACGGGAATTTAGAGGGAACGAAAAGGAAAACTTTTGATTGTGCTGAGGATGATAATTACAAATATGAAGGTCGGATGTAGATTTCTTCTAATGATGAATTAAGAAAAGAAATTGTTAAGGTACTCACAGTTTTAGGTACCGATTCACTCAGGAGAAATGGCAGTATTGTATCGTGAGTTATGCTAAAAACATTTGCGGCCTCATATGAAAAAGGGATACACCAGCATTTGTATCCCAGTGTTTGACCTGCCAGTAGGCAAAGGTAGACCAAAAGAAGATCGCTAGACAATTGCAACCACTCCTTGTACCCGAGTGAAAATAGGAACACATTCAAGTGGATTTGTGTCAGGATTACCATGACCAACTAGTAGATACACATCTATCTGGATTATAGTGGATAAGTTAACTAAGACGGTCCGGTTTGTTCCTATCCAAAAAGGGTACTTTATTGGACGACTTGCCCAAATTTATATTAAGTGGTGGTGAGTCGTTATGGAATGCCAATAGCTATTGTGTCCAACAAGACGCAAGGTCTAGCCCAAGATTTTGGAAAATTTTTCAAGAAAAAATGGAAACAAAGTTAACCATGAGACAACCTTTAACCCTCAGACGAGTAGCCAATCAGAATGTACGATATAAATGTTGGAATATATGTTGAGGGCCTGAATTATTTATTTTGGGAGAGCATAGGATGAACAATTAACCTTAATCGAATTCTCATCTAACAAGGGTTATAAGAAGGCATTCAAAATGGCTCTTTATGAAGCGTTGTATGGCCGAAGATGTCGCCTACAAGTTATTGGGATGTACTTAAGGAAATGAGGACTGTCTCGCACAGAACTGTGCAAGAAATAGAAGACAAGATGAGTATTAATTGAGAGAGAATTCATACTATGCAAAATCAGTAGAAAAGATATGTTGATAAGAGGCGTAGAGTGTTAGAGTTTGAGGAAGGTGACCTAATATCTTAAAACTTATCACCGTGGAAAGGAATCAAGTGACTCGAAAAGTAGGGAAAATTAAGTCTGAGGTTCATCGCACCGTTTTAAATCCTGTCTAGAATTGAGACGGTAGCTTACAGGCTCGATTTACCTCCAGAATCAAGCCAATTGCATAATGTGTTTCACTTTTTAATTTTGAGGAAGTATGGTCCCGACCCTACGCATGCAATCCAGGTGGAACCAGTTGAAATTCGAGATAATCTCTCATACCAGGAGGCACCGATAAAGGTGGTTGATAAAGAAGAACATGTGTTACATTCCAAACTAATACCGGTAGCTACAATTGTCTGGAGAAAACATGCGGTAGAGGGAAGCTACTTGGGAACCCCAGATATTAATACGGCAATAATATCCGCATTTGTTTCTCGGATAAGGTTTGTCCCTACTTCGAGGATGGAATTTTATTTTTTTGGAGTGGTTGGGGGGTGGAGTAATTGAATAAAGGGCGCAAATTTTATTGAGAGTATTATTTTTATCGTTAATCAAGTAATAAGAATAAGATGAAGGGCTAATTTGGCTTTGGGCCAAAGTGCAATTTTTCAAAAGCTGTAGGGTCAAAGTGCAATTATGAAAAAGTTGAGGGACTAAATTACAATTTTGCAAAAAAATTGGTGATTAGTGGCAAGAAGAGGTGTCTTGTTTTGAGAACATATTTAAGAGAGATGGACACCTCTTATTTAGGAGTGTCTAATGAAAAAAAAAGAAGAGAGAGAAAAGGAATTAAAGAAGAAAAGAAAAGGAAGAGAATATAGAAAAGAAGAGAAAGGAAGCAGAGAAGAAAATGAGAAACAGAATAGCGTTCCGCTAAGAGGAGGAAAGGAGGAAGAAAAGAGAGAAAAAGGAAGAAGAAAAGAGCAAAGGGGACGAAAAAATAGAGAAACCAAAACCTAAGGGTAATCGCTCTCTCCTTTTCAATTAAGGTTTAATTGATTAGAATTATGTGTATAGGTTCATGGGGTGTGAGTAACCTGCTGTGGGTGGGTTCATGGTGTATGGTGAGTGTGTTTTATGTGTGAGAGGATGAAAAGGTGTAGGGAAAAGGGGGTGAGGTGTGAGAGGTGTATATATGTGTTGTATGTGATGTGTGTGTGAGTGTGTTATATGCTGTGTGAGTGGGAAGACACATTACTACCACAGAAGTAGTGTTTCTATGTGTGCTTTAAGGATGCAAATGTGTGTGGGGATGGGTTATGAGATGGTGTTGATGTTAGTGAAAGGTGTAGGGTGGTGTGTAATGTGTTTATGGGTGTTTGGGGGGCTGTGTGCGTGAGAGTTGGTGAAGGGGGAGGGGGCAAAATCAACGAGGGCTATTGCTGTGCTGTTGTGTGTGTGTGTGTGGGTAGGTTGGGGGGGTTATGAGGATATGTGTGTGTAGCATGTATATATGTGTGTGCATTAGGGGGTTAATGTGTGGTTTGTGTGTGAAATCATGTGGGTCAAAGGAGAATTCTGTATGGGAGTGTGGTGCTTCGAAGTGAGAGGAGGAAGAAGAAATTTGTGCATAATGTGAAGTGTTGTGTGGGTTTAATTCACATTGCAGTGAAGCAGTAACTGTAAATGTCGCTAAATGGGGGGCTAGGGTTTGGACAGTCCATTGTGCGTATTTTTAGAAATAGTTTGGAGCAGATTTGGACAAACGAAAAAAAAAACCTAGTTGTTTTTGTGAAATCTACAATGTGGCAAAATTTCAAAATTTTCCAATGTCGGGAAGGGAAATAACTAAAATTGTCACTGTAAAAATTTACGCTGAATTGAAACATAGTAAACCAATGCAGTTTTATGTTTTTATGAGGACTTTAAAATGATGAGATGCTTCCATGTCTTGAAGTTTTAGAGCATGTTGAAATCGATAGCTCTTTTTAACAGAATCGGCTTCCAAGCGCTCTGTTAATTGTCGGTTATGGATTTTGAAGCGAAAAATCCCCGAAGAGCTATCTAGTCCAAAAAATGAGTATAGATGCTTAAAAAGATGTTTTAACGTGATTTTGAGATTTTTGTAGGGGCAATGGCCGCCAGGGGAAGTTTTGGTAATTTTACTCATGCCGGGGGGGGGGGGGGGTATTCTGATAATTTTCCTATAAAACTTTTTGAACAACTTTTTGGTCGGGAAATTAATATAATACATCTAACAAGTGGTTTTAAAGCGGATTTGGGGTGTTGGTGGTGTAGCGGCCATCAGGGAGTATTTTGGTAATTTGCCGTATTGGCGTTAAATTTTTTAGAACGCATAACTAAGCATCTAGAGTGACGAGAAGTGAGGGATGGGGTTAATATGCCTAAAATGATGGAGTTTGTTATCGCTAATACATCGATAAGGCTAGGTTAATGATCCAATTACTGATTTGAATAGCTAGCCATCATAAGACGCTATGAACGGTTAAATGGGAAGGGATAGAATAAAGTGTGTGTATATTTTTGAATAATGCCAGACGTTAATGTCTTATTTGATTAAGTGATCCTACTTGTTATGATCAGAAGTTGCGAGTTGCGTCGGCTATAACCCAATCAGGTAAGGAAAATGAGATTCTGATATGCTAATTCATTGTTTATATAAGCATGTCATGTTGATGATGTTAATGTTAAACTCGTGTTGTTATGATTGGACATCAGTAATCATTGTGACCACTAATTATTTATTTGAATTATGCTGTTGAGGACTTATGGTAGAATAATTTTCCTTTGTCTGCCCCGTTGATGAAGTTTAATAAGGATAATGCATATCCTAGTTTGCTATGGTTCGAGTTGATTAGCATTCTTGATGTTGGTGATGATGTGGTGTAGGGGTTGCTGTGAGATGTCGGCAATTATTGTAGCCGATATTTCTCCTGATTGAGAAGACCATTGAGAACTTTTGGTTAAGTTTCTCCAGAGTCTGCCATGTCATTGATTGATGGTGGTATGTAGAGATTGTGGGTTGTCATTGTGAGACGTCGGTGATTATTGATGACCAATATTTCTCTTAGTTAAGAATGCTATTGAGGACTTGTGGTTATGTTTCTGCCGAGTCTGGCCTGTTGAGAATACTAATTGATCTTATGACCTGGTATTTCTTGTTGCGTTGTTGAGGACATAAGGTGAAATAAATTTCCTTTAATCCGCCCCGTTGATGAAGCCTCGTTGTTTAGTTATAATTCAGTTAGGGACAAGCACCCTATTTGAGTTCTCTTATTGATGACAGTGTCTCTTTTGATTATCCGAGACTGAGATGAACGTCGCATATAATAGGACATCAAAATGAAGAGGATGGCCTGTGATCACTGGCTAAAAAGGATGTATGACACTCTATCAAGTCTGTCGTGCCTGGTTGAGTCTAGTCTGTCTATATATATATGTATATATATATATAATAAACACCTTGTCTGTTACCGGAGCCGCCAAATCAATTTAGATGGTCGATAGATAAGCAAACTTCTAGATATCGGAGCCCTTAAATTGATTTGAAAGGGTCGTCTAGATGCGTAAAGGAATCTTGTATGTGGCCAGAGCCCTCAAATCGATTTGAAATGGTCGACATAAAAGATGAAAAGGATTTTGACCGTTACAAGAGCCTCCAAATCGATTTGAAAGGGTCGATGGAAAAAAAATTACTTTGAACATTACCGGAGCCCCTGAATCGATTCAAAAGGATTGAAGAACAAAGTAAAAACTTGAATAATGACCGGAGACAACAACGCTCTAAGGCAGTTGGACTTTGAGTGGAGAAAATCAATTTGCTTGAAGAGGATATGCTTGTACTAGTCTTACACCATACGAGGATTGATAAAAAGAACACTATACTTGGAAGACATTTGGGTCATGAACCAACCCAAGGAGGCAATGTTGGACATGCTAAGGCGGGCATGCAAGCATACAAATGATGGATAATAATGCCCTCGGGCGAATGAACATATATCGTGCAACAATGCATTGGCAAGCAATGCAATAATAATATTGACAATGCAATTATTAGAAGCACACAAACATGCATTTTAATTTTCTTTTTCTTTTCGGGAAAAGGTCAAAAACTGTCGAGTTGGTTAGAATTGCTAAGAAGTTTGAAAATTTGAAATTTAAGTAAAAAACCGGTTGGTTAGTCAGCAGGTTTTGATTTTTTTTGATAATTCGGCACGAAAATTGGTCGGTTAGTCAGCATGTTGAAAATTTTTGACAGTTTCGCACGAAAAATCGGTCGGTTCGTCAGAGACTTTGGGATTTTTGAAATTCTAAGAATAAAAAACTGGCCGGTTAGTCAAAGACTTTGACCGACTTAAATGACAAAACCAGCCAGTTAGGCCGCCTAGTTTTGTGCGTGATTTTAGGATTTTTTTTACAACACTTCCAATTCAGTCCCACTCTAATCTCTTTTGAATTTCTTCTCTCTAGAAGTTTTAGATCGTCTATTCTAGCCCTAATCACACTCCTGGTCTATACATACAACCAATCTCTCCCCATCTATCTCAGTTTCGCATAAACATGGAAGATTATGTGCGAACTCGCAAGGGCATGAGGGAGGTCCCCAAATTGGCAAAATTAGTCGATTCCAATAGTAGAATCGAGCTAACGATCATTCCTTGCTCACACCGGAGAAAAGCATTCACCTCAGCGTGCTTTACATTGCAGAGGAGATACGTTCGTTCGAATTATCTTTCTTAAACACACTTTTTTTTACCTTACTTCACACGCACCATGCCCATGCACAGTAGATCCTACGCTTTAGGGTTTTCATGCATTTCTTTTGTGAACCGAACAGTTTGTTAGGATTTCTTCTTTGTTTTGTAAATTTGCAGCCCTTCCTCGTGAATATGCAATGTAGGGTTCCCCTAAGCTTGTGAGAGATTGGTGGGGGAAAGTCTCCCTTCCCATTAAGAATATAGTACCTGCTACTGGCTTTCGTCCCTTTTTAGATGGGTTTCATGCTTTTACCTGGAGTAAATAACATCTTCTATGCCTTGCCAAGCATTGGTAGGATTCCACCAACACTTTTCATATGTCGTTCGGGGAGGCCATTGTCACCCTGATTTATTTTGCGAACATCGATGGTGTTCGTTGTTGAGGGAGGCCTATCTCTTAGGACCATGATCTCAATAAGATCGAGACCTTGTGGTCCATTTGCTCGACTACGAGCCATCCTTCAAGAAAGGTGGTTCGACACTCTTAGGTTTCTTCCATTTTCACTATGAACACATGAATTTGACGGCTATGGAGCCCGTAGCGGTTGGTCAGTTTATTCGGGGTTTTTTGCTCTATACTCTAGGGAAAGCCCTATTTAGCAACAAGGACAACTCTGTCTAGTTGTGGTGCCTTCAGGCCTTTGTGGTGATTGAGGACATTGTGGGGTATGATTGGGTTACTCTCGCTCTGGCTTATCCATACCAATCGATAGGTGTTGTGCCCCAGAGGCAGTCGCTTAGCTTCATGGGACTTCATGATCTCTAGGAGGTATGTCTTAAGCTCTTTGTGATTTTTTTTCTAATGATTTCATGCTTATTCTAGCCATATACTCACATGTGCCTTGTGTGCTTTTATAGATTTAGGCTTTTAGGGCTCTAGGTTCTTGCCATCTTCACTTGGCGGAGGCGGCTCCTACTGTGAGTATATCGTGGGTGACCAGGTGGAGTATTAAAGACGAGCAGGCTCGGGCCTCAGAGTTCCTGCACTGAGATAGCTTTAACGAGTTGAGAGAGCACTGACAAGCAAGCTATGCATTCCGGCAATTTTTCAGTCCATTACCAACTTCTCACATTTTTCTTTTGGTCTCAAGAATTCCTGTCTTGGGGGTGGCACAAAGTAGGCATATGTTGAGGAATTAACACGCACTCAATGTCAAATGCTACTGGTAGGACACTCGAAATAAGAGCTTTTCGATGGGGACATGGTACTTCCTCAACACCATGTGGAGGGTATGGGTTTTAGGATACTGGCGGCTCCTCCCGAGGAGATCTACCAAACTTCAGAGCTAGATAAAGTGTTGAGGCAAACTTTGTTAGGGGTATCCCAGTGTCATCATTGCGGTGACTGAATGGTCCTCTTACATATGAGGCATTTGTGCCGGAGGATTTGGTGCCTTCCCTGAACTCAAAAATGCTGAAGAAGATTCAACGGAAGAGGGCAGCCCAATATTAAAATAGAAAGGGGAAGAGAGGTGACATGTGGTTGAGAGTCTTCCATATCCTTAACGAATGGTGTTATACTACCATAACAAACAAAAAAACTCGAGTTTGAGCCCATCCCTCGACCGGAGAGAGACCCTGAGGTTTTTGGCCTCAAAGAATTAGCTCGAATCCACACGGTAAACTCTAGACTCAATCTTATTTTATTTATTTTTGTTATGGATGCAGGACCTTGGTTTGGTGCTTTTCCTTATATAGTCCCTTGCTCCCTACTCCGAGACACTTACATGATGATACACAGCCTTAAGAGCATGGTAACCAGCTACCAGGATATGCTCTTTGTGTATGGGACTTCAGAAGGTGGTATAGAGATTCCAACTCCCACTTCTTTGGCGTTGCCTTTGGGAGGTGGATCAAGCGACCGGTCGAGCTTTAAAGAGTTTTTAGGCCCTACCATTGCTGTCACTAGAACTCTTAGGGTGACCTCAGACGTGCCCAAGGGCAAGCGGATAAAGAGTATAGTGGTGAACTGGCCTTGGACCAATGAGTCTTTAAATCCTAGACCACCACCATCTAAAGGGAAGGAAGTTGCCACCGGTAGCAAAAGGAAGACGATATCTCCTCCTTTGAAGAGGCCAACTGAAAGTTGTCCTAAGCTACTGAGGAAAAGGACTAAGTAGGGGGAGACGTGAGGAAATAAAGGTGGAGGAAGTCGAAGTAGAGGTCGAGGAGGAGGAGGAGCCAAGTGAAGAGATCGTGGAGGTAGCCCAAGAGGCTTCAGAGTCCAGCAGCGAGGAGGTGCCCATCGTTAGGAGACCTCGAAGGAAGCCTTGAAGACAACTGTTGTTATCCCCTAGGTCTATAATTAGGCCATTTGTTAGACTATTGGTTAGAGTCCTTAGGAACTACATTGCAAACACTAATGTAGTTTAAACACTTATTTTTCTGTCTCTTCAGTTGATGACTACTTAATTTCCTATGTTAGTATATACTTTGCTTATATGCTCACACACATGCACCAAAAGGAGGAGCATGGACCTGAATGAATGAGAACTGGAGCTTGGTGATTTGAGAATTGAGAATTTAAAATTGAGGTTTGACAGGTATAGGGTTTGGTCCTGAAAAATTAAACCAAGATTGACTAACCGGCCGGTCAGTCAATGATAAAAAATATTGTCAAGAAAAACCGGCCTGTTGATCAGAGCCTAAATCCAACTTTATGGACAAACCGGACGATTGGTCTGAGACAAACTTGAATTTCAAGATAAAATCGGCCGGTTGGTAGAAAAAAATTAAATGTTCTTGAGAGAAGTGGACGATTGATTAGAAACACAGACCATCAATGTGCAAATTAAATAGGAAAATCGGACGATTTTCTAATAAAATTTTAAAAATTTGAATCCTAACTATGTACAAATTAGGGCTACTTGACTATATATATTCAAGACTCGTCCTTTCAGAATAATGGCTTTCTCCCCTTTTCAAAACTCTCAATGACTTTTGAAGATGATCCTACAATCGTGGAGCTCTAATTTGGTGTGTTCGCATATTATTTCAATAAGATTGAATTGATCCATATGGATGGTAGATTCAAACTGAACTCCGTCATGAGCTTAAGGAGCGTAATGGTTCGTGAAGACATTTTTCGTGCTACTTGCAAATTTTAGGACGTTGAGGATCATGTTTTCCGCTTCGGTCTAACCGAACTCTGCCATGCTTTTAAAGAATTCTTTGCTCTGGTGAATATTCTAGCCAATCTTCCAATTGTTGTACAGACCGTTCCGGATGGTTATGTCAAGTCTCTCAAAACTTTATTGAAGTTCCCAAAGGAGCACGCTCGATCTTTCATTCGAGGTGATAGTATTTAACTCTCTACCCTAATCTAATATTTTTCTACCAAGCCAATTAGTCGTGATGAACAATATACCTATGGTCGAGTGTCTGCCCTGGCGCTATGTTTGGTAGCAAAATATATCACTTTCTCTGGCTTTAGGGTTGCTGACATGAGGCTAATTCATGTTCTGCAACAAGTGTTTAACCAAGATAAAACCCTGATCCTTTTAGTGGTAGCTAAAAATTTACTTGGTATATCTTATGTTCATAAAGGTCCAAGCGTTCCATTCGGAGGTAGCCCCTTGCTTTCATACGTATGGCTGCTCGACCATATGCGCCTGATAGCCAAACCTGCTGTGGTAGGGCATAGTCCCAGCGCTATCCATTCTCGACCTTAACTCTTCAAAGGTTGTTCTGGCATAAATGAGTGAACTTTTTTCTTTCGTGTGTGGGAGGCCAAGGATATCCATTGGTATTGCAAATGGTGGAGGGCTCATGGGCCTGTTCTGAGAATAACTGAATATCCATGTGTTTGTCTCCTCGAACTGCATTTCACACCCTTATAATTTGCTTGTCGGATCCTGAGGCAATTTGTTATAAGCAGGTGATTCCAAAAGTCTATGGGATATTTGTAGGGGAACAAGTCTTTAGTGCTTCCATAGTCAAGGCTATTTTTGCAAGGCTGAGGCTCTCCGCCTTATACCCACAGTTCCATTGAATATAGGCCCTTCACTACTGATATTGAACCAGTTGCTTCCTTGTTTCCTAATGCATACGACTGTTCGCTTTGGCTTCATGTCCGCGAAAAAGCGTTAGCTTTTGAGAGCACACTGAGGGCATAGCGGAATTGGGACTTCCGAGTGCTTGCGAGTACAACCATTGGAGAAAGCCATGGGGAAGCTCGTGTTGTTATCGGATTGGGCCCCTTCTCATAGCATAATAAAAAGTTTATGTTGTCCTCAAACTGAAAGCAAAGTTTGGATCATTTGGACCAGGCACTTGGATTGGTTCTTAAATGTTCGAGGAGAAGTTTCATGCTGACGGGAATCCAATACGGTCTTTACACATGGATAAGCCCTAGCGACATCCCACTTTGTTGCTAAAGGAGAAGCCACCTATGAGAAATCCGACTAACAAAGCTACTTGAAACCAGGAGGATGGTGTGGGTGGTTATCTCAAGGGTTAGTTTCAGGCAGGGTAATCAAGATAAAAAGAAAATAGAGCAAGGACCCGCTTTTTCGATAGAGGAACTGGAAGATGTCATTTTTATATCTCAAAGGCCAATTTACATGAAAAGTATGGAGACATGAAAATCAGTCTTGAATGGTAAGGAGAATCTAGCTACGAATAAATTTAAACAAATGCTGGCCTATATCCCATAGGTCGTTGATAGGACTTAAAATGTTCCATTTTTGCACTAACTTTTGCCTAGGCTATCCTTTGCAGGGTTTTCACCCTGTCATAGCGGGCATTTTTACTTCTCTAGTATTTTTTTTCTTTCATTTTTCATTTTTTTGCCCTAACTTTTGCGTAGGCCGCCCTTTGAAGGGTTTTCATCCTAGCGGACATTTTTATTTTTCTCAAGAATGTAGTTAGTGCTTTAGCCAGTGATATAAATAATATTATTAAAATTTGACCGCCCCGAGGTAACTTTATGGGATGCCTACATACGTCAATCTATGTGTTACATCAATTTATGTGTGCAGGAAAATGTTTTTAAGGAGGATCATGCCATTCGTAGTTCGATTACAAAAGTTCGCTCAGACATAATATTTCTTCAAATGATCCAGATTGACTAACTATCAATCCCATCTAGATAAACTAAAAATGGTGCACCCCCAGTCATATTTTGCTTGATCATATAGAGGGACTTGGCTAGTTGGATTCAAACTTCCCTCACGATTTTCAAATTTGTCCAATGTTCTCCTTTAACTTCATATCTCCTATTTTCAACCTGCATTCCTTCACTCGTTTGTTGAATGCTCGGGGGATCCGCTTCTAGTAACCTTGAACATGGTAAAGAATTTTCTTCCATTTCTCTTCTGCTAAGGCCAGTTCTTTGAATCTGTGTCTCACCTAGTCTTCCTCGACTCTCTGGTTCTCCAATAGCACCCTGAGAGAATTGACTTTCGTTTCTAGCGGGATCACAACCTCTATATCATAGCCTAATAAATATAGGGTAGCCCAGGTTGAGATTCTCACCGATGTCCTATAACCCCAGAAGGCGTAGGGGAGAGTATCTGGACAACTCCTACATGAATCTGTCATTTTACTCAGTATGCACTTTATGTTCTTATTAGGGTGTCGAAAGACTCGTTGGTCTTTGGTTGGTACGGTGAAGCACGATATGAGATGATACCGTATTACTCAGAGAGGTCAGCAACGTTTCCTTCAAAATGTAGCCCATTGTCTGAGATTAACTCTTGGGGTACTCCATACCTACGAATGATGTTCATCCGGATAAACTGAGCCACCCTCCTAACATTGAGCATGGCATACGAAGCGGCTTCTACCCACTTCGTGAAGTAACCTGTGGCTACCAGTATGAATTCATGTCCTTTGGAGGCCTTATGACTGATCTTTCCTATCTATCTATTCCCCAAAATGAGAATGACGAAGGGGATGTCATGTTGTATAACTCTCAGGGAGGAAGATGTTGCAAGTTAGCGTACACCTGGCAGTTATGACACCTCATCGCATATCCGACACAGTCATGTTCCATAGTACTCCAATAGTATCCTCATCGGAGGACTTTCTTTGCTAGTATTTGCCCGTTCATGTATAGTCCACGCTTTCCTACGTGTATGTCTTCCATGAATTGGCTACTTTGTCTCTCGGTTACACGTAACAGGTGTTCCTCATTATAATGTCTCTTATACAATCTCCGGTCGTACATGATGAACTACGTTGCCCATCTTCCCAAAGCTATTCGATCTTTCACTGAACACCCCTCGGGATATTTTCCGTCTCGGATGAGATTATGTATATCGGTGTACCAAGGCTTGACTACTCCGTCTTCTTCTACGGGAGCTATCATGAAACAATAAGCTGATTAGTCTCTCTTCTGTATGACAAACAGTTCTACCTCCTGGCCTTCGAGTGTGTCAACTATTGAGGCAAGGGTGGCTAGGGCATCAGTAAAGTTGTTTTTGGCTCGGGGCAGGTAATGGATATTACATCTTCAAACTAATCAACATTTTTCACCAATGTTTAGGGCCATCTTTAATCCAATGATACAAGCTACGTGCTTGGCAGTGTTATTAGGACCTTTAAAATTAAGTCAGCTTGATGGCAATGGGTCAGTGGTCTCCATCTGGTGAGATCAACAATATCCCTACTCCAAAACCCTTGTTGTTTGCTACTCCATCAAAATACAACTGTCACCTCATCTCTATTTCCACAATGCAAACTTCTTCATCTAGGAGCTTCGCCTCCCATCAAATGGTTTCATCTGTCGGGCAATCGGCTAACAGGTTGGCCATGGCCTTTCATTGGATTGACTTTTGTGTAACATAGGTAATATCAAACTCCGACAACAACAAAATCCACTTGGCTGTACGGTTAGATAGGACAAGCTTCTCAGAAAGGTGCTTCATGGGTCCATTCTGGCCAACAACCTGGTAGGATACGTCAGGACATGGTGTTTCAACGTTTGCGTGGCCCAAACCAAAGATACACATGTTTTGTCTAAGGCCGAATAGTCCACCTCTCCTTGGGTCAACTTCTTACTCACATAGTATATGACCCGTTCTACAATATAATTCTCCAAATGTTTGGCTAACATGGTTCCGGCTGCTTTATCAATCAATGTACAAGTTACTTATCATTATGTACGTGCAATTTACTTGATTATTCAATCAGTCAAGGTTTCAACTTTAGTCATTCTCTTTTCATTGAAAGTTTTTCATTTTAGAGAAGTCCTCAGACAAGATGCCGAAATGAATATCACATTAATTGCAATTTGCTATCGAGCGCAAACACCTATATATATATATATATATATATATATATATATATATAATACTTACTGGGATTTTTTCTTTTCTCGAGTGCCGTAAATTGTTATTATAATTGTAAGAAAGCTTAACACTGATGAAACAAGCATAGTACTTATATGTATTTGATGTATGATATACTCTTGGTGTTTGGCCGCGCACAGTTAGTTTTCCTATGAAGGTCCCCATCAGAGAGATGGTGCGGACACGAAGATGGTATACTTTAAGTAGAGAGATTATCATCATATCGTAACTATGGGCGTACATTTTCTTGAGATATAACGTATGTCGATCTTTTGAGAATTTGTCTTTTGCTAGACAAAAGGACTCATATTGAAATAGCCACAATTGATTAGAGGTGGCCTGTAATTTTCTTATATGTACGAATGGCTACATTCTTTTCGAAGGGTTAGTAATATCGGGAGTACTTTGATCAAGTATGGTATTTATCGACTTATGACGTGACGAATAACATGGGTGGACTCTTATATGTATGGTGGGTGGACTCTTATATGTATGGTGTAAAGGAATCAGTTTAAGTTGTTCTCTCTTATGTTCTTGTATCGCCACGTGTTTCGATCCAGAGAGTTATTTATTTTATTTTATTTTGAAATAGACTTCTTTTGAAAATTAAATAAGCATGAGTGCAGCCTAAGTGAGAGAGTGTAAGACGTTTTCTCCGGGCTTAATATTACTCAGTATTTGTTTCTTTTTTTGCTTTCTCAGCACGATATTTTTATTAGTAAGTAGAATTTTTGCCCCTATTGTTAGACTTCCAAGCTTAGAATGATTGGGGTGGCAACTTTTTATTCTTTATGTAGCCATTATTCCTTCTCAAAAGCGTGCTTGAGGTATATATATATATATATATATATATATATATATATATATATATATATATATATATATATATATATATATATATATATATATATATATATATATCTTGGCTGCGATGCGTCAATTTCGTTTGTTTGTTGAATAATTTTGAGCCCTTCTATGTCAAGTTTTTGAATTAGATTGAAATTTTGGTGGTTGGCATAAACCATAAAAACAATCTCAAGATTAGATTACTAATCCAGTAATCCTTTTAACTTTTGTCTACTTCTTGTGAATTCGAGGATTAGCACAAATTTGATTTTGGCTATGCGGATTGCTTGAATAAGGTAAGAGCTTTTCTATACTTTTTGCTTTTGCTGTGGTAAGGGTATTCTAACTTGTTTTGTGTGTGTGTGTGTGTGTGTGTGAGAGAGAGAGAGAGAGAGAGAGAGAGAGAGAGAAGGGTTTCATACTTTCTGTTGTGGCAACCGTACAAATTTTCTTCCTGTCAAATCTATTTGTTCAATTCGTAAAGGTTTTTACTGTTTGTAGTTTGAACATAGAGCTACCATATTTCTTTGTTTCTTTGGAATATTTTTGTCCCTGTCCTTTTTGAACTATTCCTTAATTAATGATTTTCGTTCCTAGCACTAAGGGACTACCCAGTATTGCAAGATTGGCTTCTTCTATTGCTCAAGTTTTTCTATGCTAATAACAGTGGCTTGGGTTTATTTTTACAGCACTACTATTTAATCACTCTTTTTTCTGTTTGTAGTTGATCGTAGAGCTGTATATTTCTTTGTTCCTTTGGAATATCTTGTGTCGTTGTCCTTTTTGAACCATTCCTTACTGGGTCTTCGTTCTTAGCAGTAAGGAGCACTCCAGTATTGCGAGATTGGATTCTTCTATTTCTTAGGTTTTTTTATGCAAGTAATACTGGCTTGGGTTTATTTACGGCGCCATTATTTATTACTGAGTACATGTTTTGTCGTTAATCACGGTGATACTACGTTGTCCCGTTTTCTGTACACATACGGGTGGGAGTCCATCTCTTTTGGTGGATGGCCTTGTTCTTTGAACCACGCACTGACCTGCCCTTTTCTTGCTTATTCTTAGGCCACAACAAGTGTAGTAACATGGTCTAGATTGTTGCCTCCTTTAAGTAATTGAGTTGGCACCATCCTGTTATCACAGCCAGCAGAGCATGTTTTCTTCTGATTATCTTTGGTCGCTACGTATTATGATGTTCGTCATTCTGTTTAGTGGCCTGCTATACACATTAAAAATTGCTTTGTTCCATGTATTCTTACTGTTTGCTTGAGCTACCTTTCTATTCAATAAATTCCATTTCCATTCATATCGCTTGAATTGTTGAACCATTGTGTACGTAAATGTCAAATGCCCTTCCATTTTATACTAAAATCTGTAGCTTAATTTTGTGTTTCTAAATGATGTACTTCAGTTTTAATGCTCTCCAATTTTTGTCTTCATATAGGCAGTCATCACTAAGTTGTTGCGAATGTTCATGGGCTTGTTGCTATTGATCGATACTACTGTTTTGTTTTGCATGTGCTGATTTTTTGAGCTACTTGCCCATCAATGCCGTGGACCAGTTTGTCACCTTGTGGCGGGATAGTTTTGTGAGATTTAATAGGTTAGATTTGAATCCTTACTCGTTGGAAATGCTTATTTGTTTAGCATTTGTTATGATCATTAAGATTAACAACACTTATTAAAAGGGGAGTCTTTTGATGCAAGGAAAGTGGGTTCGTACCTATGTGAAGGTGCTACAAAGGCTGCAGTCCGAGTTAGCTTCCAAATGTACAAAATGAGAGACAACAAGGACGGAGTAAGGGCTGAGAGTAAGGCTTCCCAGACAGGCCTTGAGAAGTGGCAGTGCTGCGGAGACGAGGCCGAGACAAACAGGGCCGGCAGTCGATAGTACAAGTCAAGGTTCGAGTAGGGGTCCAATGTTACGATCCAAAGTTATGTTTCTCTCACTAAAATCCAAGAGCTCCCAAATTCTAGAGTGAGAAAGTGATTTTGTAAGAATGAGCAAAAAGTCCCTTTTTGAGTCATAAAGTTCACTATTTATAAGAAACAGTGTGCTTATGTCATAAAGTGCCACATGTCGTTCCCTGGGAGTGACACGTCACCAGGGGTCCCAAAATGCCGGTTCTCCGTTGGACTGTCGGTTCCCAAATTCGGTTTGTCTGCCTCACACAGCGTCGCTCTACCTGTCTGAGAAGACTGACCACACCGCGGTAGTATGATCAGAGTAAGCCCGTTGCCCTAGCCACTGATCCAAGCTCTTACTGAATCCCACAAGATGAGTCAAGAGACGCGCAGAGAACCTGACAGCGGTGAGGGTTGCCCCTGTAGCCAACTGCCAGGCGGACTAGGCGCGATGCCCTCCGAGGACCTGCTCCCGTCCCGGAGTGACCTGGGGGTCATTGCCCTGGTGGTGTCGACGATCAATGGTAACATGAGTGGACATGCTCGCAGCTCAGTGCTCAGAGTCCGTGGCTAGGGGTCCTCGTGGTGGAGCCCCCCATGACTGTGACGACGATGACTTTAAGGTTGTGAGCCCATCCCGTGGCGGTGATGACTATAAGGTTGTGAGTCCATCCCTCAGCGAGGGGTCCTCGTGTCGGAACCCCCCCATGATTGTGACGGCGATGGCTTTAAGGTTGTGAGCCCATTCCATGGCGGCGATGACTATAAGGTTGTGAGTCCAACCCACTGCGAGGGGTCCTCGTGCTGGAGCCCCCTGTGATTGTGACGACAATGGCTTTAAGGTTGTGAGCGCATCCCATGGCGACGATGACTATAAGGTTGTGAGTTCATCCCGTTACGAGGGGTCCTCGTGCCAAAGCCCCCCCGTGATTGTGACGGCGATGGCTTTAAGGTTTTGAGCCCATCCTGTGGCGGCGATGACTATAAGGTTGTGAGTCCATCACACTGTGAGGGGAACATAAATCCAGTAGCCCAAACAAGATGTCCAAATAAGAACATCCACGCCCAGACCGATAAACTATTCATCCCAAAAGGGTTATATCCATTGATAAGTTGTGAAGAGTTCAGACGAGAATAAAGATAGAGTCCCATTCTACATGTCAATACCGGCAACAATGAAATTTATAGTAAGAGGAAAATCCGTCGACTTTAGAAATCGTGAGGGTTCAAGTCCTCTATCCCCAAAAAACCGATTCGACTCCCTAACTATTTACCCTGTCCTTTCGTTTTATCCTTGAAGGTATCAAATCTGTAGGGGGCGGTCGCATCTCTTCTTATCTTTTCTTGTATTTATCTTATGTAGCAATCTTTTTAATAATTTACTATTTTTATTTAATTTTTTATTTATAAGATGATCAGGTATAAAAAAAATATTGTGATATTTCATTTTTGACAGCCCTATTATTTTTTATGTATCATAATGGTCGATTCCATCGTTTATAATCGAAAAGACCTCATGCCGAAGCCCCCCCGTGATTGTGACGGCGATGGGTTAAGGTTATGAGGCCATCCCGTGGCGGCGATGACTATAAGGTTGTGAGTCCATCCCGCTGCGAGGGGTCCTCGTGTTGGAGCCAGGGGCGGAACTACACTTGTAGCAGGGGGCTAATGCACCCCCTGAGATTTTGAAAAATAAAATTATATATATAATTTTTTTTCACTCGCGACACTCTCTCTCTCTCTCTCTCTCTTCTCTTCTCACTCTCTCAGTTCCCGTTGACCTCGCACCGTCTCAGACTCTCAGTGTCTCACGGCCATGGCCCATGGCAGTCGGTGCCTCACCAGTCACTTCATAGTCACCGGTCACGGACGGTGGTCGAAGCCCCGAAGGCCCTCACCAACTCGGCAACTTCGACCTGATCTAGCCTAAATCTACGAGCCAACGGATGAAGAGTGACGAACCTCACCGGTTACGGACGACCCCTGACTCCTGAGCCTCAGTCACCGGTCATGAACGGCGATGGCTTTAAAGTTGTGAGCCCATCCCGTGGCGGTGATGACTATAAGGTTGTGAGTTCATCCCGCTGCGAGGGATCCTTGTGCTGGAGCCCCCTGTGATTATGGCGGCGATGGCTTTAAGGTTGTGAGCCCATCCCATGGCGGCAATGACTATAAGGTTGTAAGGCCATCCCGTTGTGAGGGGTCCTTGTGCCGGAGCACTACGAGTGGAGCCCCCCAAAATGCTGCACACTCCGGAGAGTGGGTCGAAGCATGTTCCACATCCACGGCGGGGACGCGTGGTGTGGTGAATAAGTGTGATGCCCGGAGGCTTGTAATATGATTGTGGCGCATGGGTGCGGCGACGACTATCGCGAGACCATACCTGGTGCCGGGGGCACATGTCATGGAAGTGGCGCACGGGCGCGGTGAAGTGTGTATGATGCCCGGGGGCATGACATTATGAAAAAGAGCCTGGGGGCACGACTGCGGCATCAGCGGCACGCGCACGGGCCCAAAGGAGTGTGTATGGCGCCGAGGGCACTGCAGTGCGATAGAGAGCCCGGGGGCACGGCTGTATCAGTAACGGGGTGCATGGGCGCGACGGAGTGAGTGAGGTGCCGGGGGCACGTCTGTGTTAGTGGCACGGCGCAACATAGTGCGTATGGTGCCGAGGGCACTGTAGTGTGACAGGGAGCCTGGGGGCACGGCCGTATCAGCACCGCGGCGCACATGCACGACAGAGTGAGTATGGTGCTGATGGCATTGTAGTGTGACAGAGAGCCCGGGGGCATGACTGTGTTAGTGGCGCGATGCATGGGCACGACAAAGTGAGTAAGGTGCCAGGGGCACGTCTGTGACGTCCGGGCGACGGGGGTCGCCGAGCGACGTCCGGGCGACGGGGGTCGCCGAGCGACGTCCGGGCGACGGGGGTCGCCGAGTGTTTGCTTACCTAAAAATGAAAGGAAAAAAATCACAGTTCTCATTAACCAGTTCAATATCTAATGTTTATTTCATTTTAACCAAACTAAAAAGAGAATAAAAAAGTAATTTCTTTGTTCTGTTTTTTCATTTCTTATCACACTTTCACTTTCTAATGTATAGAATAGATTCATTACCCAATGTTCTTTTAATTTTATCAAAATTTAAAAAGGAGTAATAAAAAAATGATAAGAATGTAATTGACGTAATTAACGGAGGACATAATCGTCCAAAAATAATTTTACAACATTCATACTTTTAACGGTATCAATTATGTTCTTATTTTTTTGTAACTTGTTTTAAAAGAAATGTATATTTGATGTTCGCAACTGTAATCAGTTCAGTGTTTGAAATTATTCTTTGTAGGCTTCTGAATTGAAAAAATATTTGATGGTGCTGCAAAAAATTAAAGCAAATGGAAAAATTAAAAGAATGAATCTACGTCTTTATTTTTTTTATTCTGTTAAATTAGTTTATGGTTAAGATTTGTAATTTTCAAGATCATGTGCTTTGCATTTCATCGATAAAAAATGCAAAACACCCGGTCTTCAACTGCAATAAGCGAATATAATTTCAGTTTAAATTGGCATCATATTTAAGCCTTATTTTTTTATGCATATTTAACCTCTTTTCTTTTTTTTTTTCATTTTTCAACAATGTTTTGTTTCTTAATTGATTTTTCAAGTTTTTTAGTTTCCTTATTTTGTTCTTGTTTCTCAGTTTTTTAATTGGTTTATTGTTTCCTAACCTAAAAATGAAAGGAAAAAAAAAATCACAGTTCTCATTTACCAGTTCAATATCTAATGTTTATTTTATTTTAACCAAATTAGAAAGAGAATAAAAGGAAATTTCTTTGTTCCGTTTTCGCTCTTATCACACTTTTCATTTTCTAATGTATAGAATATATTCATTACCCAATATTCTTTTAATTTCATCAAAATTTAAAAGGGAGTAATTAAAGTAGGGTAAGAATGTAATTGACGTAATTAACGGAGAACATAATCGTCCAAAAATAATTTACAACATTCATACTTTTAACGGTATCAAAATTATGTTCTTATTTCTTTTGTGACTTGTTTTAGAAGAAATGTATATTTGATGTTCGCAATTGTAATCAGTTCATTGTTTGAAAATATTCTTTGTAGGCTCTCTTGGATTAAAGAAATGTTTGATGGTACTGCAAAAAAATTAAAGCAAATGGAGAAATTAAAAGAATACATCTACGTCTTTATTTGTGTATTATGTTAAATTAGTTTATGGTTAGTATTTGTAATTTTCGAGACCAGGTACTTTGCATTTCATCGATAAGAATAGTAAAACACCCGGTCTTCGACTGGAATAAGCGAAAATATTTTCAGTTCAAATTGACACTCTATGCAAGCCTTGTTTTTTTGATGCATATTTAACCTTTTTTTTTGTTTTTCCAACAATTTTTTGTTTCTTAGTTGATTTTCACGTATTTCAATTTCTTTATTTTGTTCTTTTTTTTTAGTTTTTTAATTGTTTGCTAACCTAAAAATGAAAGGAAAAAAAATCAAGTTCTTATTAATCAGTTCAATATCTAATTTTTATTTCATTTTAACCAAATTAAAAAGGGAATAATAAAAAATTTTCTTTGTTCTGTTTTTCTTTCGTATCACACTTTTCATTTTCTAATGTATATAATAGATTTATTACACAATGTTCTTTTAATTTCATCAAAATTAAAAGGGAGTAATAAAAGAAAGGTAAGAATGTAATTGACATAATTAACGGAGAACATAATCCCCCAAAAATGATTTGCAGCATTCATACTTTAACAGTATCAATTATGTTCTTATTTCTTTTGTAACTTATTTTTGGAGAAATGTATATTTAGTGTTCGCAATTGTAATCAGTTCACTGTTTGGACATATTCTTGGTAGGCTTCTGAATTGAAAAAATATTTGATGATATTGTAAAAAATTAAATTAAATGGAGAAATTAAAAGAATGAATATACGTCTTTGTTTTTGTATTATGCTAAATTGCTTTATAGTTAAGATTTGTAATTTTCAAGACTAGGTGCTTTGCATTTCATCAATAAAGAAGTGCAAAACACCCAGTCTTTAACTACAATAAGCGAAAATATTTTCAGTTCAAATTGGCACCATATCTAAGCCTTATTTTTTAATCCATATTTAACCCTTTTTTCATTTTTTTCCTGATTTTGCTTTTCCAACAAAATTTTGTTTCTTAATTGATTTTTCACGTATTTTCGTTTCTTTTGTTTGCTTTTGTTTTTCAGTTTTTTAATTGGTTAATTGTTTGTTAACTTAAAAATGAAAAAAAAAATCACAGTTCTCATTAATCAGTTTAATATCTAATGTTTATTTCATTTTGACCAAATTAAAAAGAGAATAACAAAGGAATTTATTTGTTCAGTTTTTCTTTCTTATCACACTTTTCATTTTCTAATGTATAGAATAGATTCATTACCCAATGTTCTTTTAATTTCATCAAAATTTAAAAGGGAGTAATATAAAAGGGTAATAATGTAATCAACGTGTGTCTATATATATATATATATATATATATATATATATATATATATATATATATATATATATATATATATATATATATATATTTCCCAATGTGTAAATGTAAGTTTAAATTAAATTTATTACCGAATATTCATTAAACGCATTACAAAAAAACTAATTAGGGAAGGGTAGGGTTATCATTGGAATAACTAACGGAGGGCAAAACCGAAAATGATTACAAAATTAGTAATTAATAATAATATTTATGAAAGGGTATGGTTGTTATTGGAGTGATTAACGAATGACAAAAACGAATTAAAATGATTTACAATATTCATACTTTTATAGGTAATATAAATCTAGTGAATTTTGTAATAAATTTTAGTAATTTTTGGATAGCCCTCTAGACAACAATAATTATGCCACCAATATGCGTTTTGTACCATCATGTTTTATGTTTGATTCATGTTTTGTGTTTGATTTAGGTCCTAATGATCTTTTTGCGCATTTGCTTTATTTCAGTTGTATCATTGATGATTAGTTGTGGCTTGCTCGTCAACGTTTTGGCTTGCTTTTGACTTTAAATTACTGTATAGTTTAGTTTTGATCCTCGTTTGGTTGCCCTTTATTGGGTATTTGAGCTCACTCTAGTTGATTACTTTGTCCCTTACAGCAAAGTGAAAGAGGTAATTAGAGGCTATGGAGTGCTTGGGAGTTTTGAACATTTGTTTAATTAGAACAATCGAACAATTTGGTTTACCATTGAGAACTTTAACCGAATGTGGTAATTTGATTTTGAATTAGAATTTTGTAGCCGGTAGGTTTATTTTGTTATGTTTGGATTTCGAAAGAAAGATTTTTGTTAGGTTTTTATCTTATGGGACATTTTGTCACTAATGAATTAGAAGCTCTGTTTATACTGACATAACAATGAATTTTCCGGGATA
This sequence comes from Escallonia herrerae, assembly GCA_033070095.1. Classification (NCBI taxonomy): domain Eukaryota; kingdom Viridiplantae; phylum Streptophyta; class Magnoliopsida; order Escalloniales; family Escalloniaceae; genus Escallonia; species Escallonia herrerae. The sequence continues at coordinate 14,808 of JAVXUP010003330.1, read as the reverse complement.
TAGTTTAAGTTTGGACTAAGTCATGGCTTCCGGAATTGGGGGCCTTGCACATAGAATCTTAACGAATGAGAGCAGATGGGTAGCTCTATTCAATTGTTGTGATAACGTTAATTAAACCACTTAGGTAGGTGCATCTTACGCATGTTACCACGTTAGACATTGAATAGTGTTTGTGGTCCTAAATGATATAATCGTGTATGCATTACGATTGACATTTAAAGCTATATTAGAGACCGGTCACTATTCTCACTCATCAACTATTACCAACAAGAGATACAAAAAGTCTATAACACCCCATACTTTTTCGAGGAGTTAAAAATAATTATCTGTTGGTCCAAAAAATAAAAGGGCGACAAGTTTCAGCGATAATCGGTAGTTAGTAGGGTACGAAATGTTAAAATTGTTTTAGGTCAAAATATGATTTCAAAATTTTTTGGGGCCATTTCATAATTTTGAAAAGTGTCGGGCTGTTTTGCAATTACAGAAACATAGGACATCTATACAATTCTTAGGAAATTTTGTGGTAGAATGGCCACCTCCTACTATTTTATATGGCGACTAATAATTTTAATTATAAAGTAAGGGATATATAATTTTAAAGGAGAAGAAAGAAAGGAAAAACAAAGCAAAAACAAAACAGGAAAAGAAGGAACATAAAGAAAAAGAAAACAAGAAGAAAAGGGCTTAGGCCAGAAATGAAATTAAAACTAAGGAGGAAAAAGGAAGAAAGAAAGAGAGAGGGAGGAAAGAAGAAGAATTTGGAGAAAAGTTCGTAATGGTAATTTTTCTTCTTAGTGGGAATTTTGTGTGTGTTTCAGCAGTGATTATGTGTGTGTTTAAGGTGCAGCGTGTACTTTGTGTGTGTTAGAAGATGTGTGTGGGGGTTATATTAATTAATGGTATAAAAGTGTGTGCAGTGGTGACGTTTGTTGTTGTTTTCAGTGTGTTACCGAGAAGATGCGTGTGTTTTTGGTTTGTGAAGTGTGTGTTTGTGTTTGTGTGACTGTGTAGTGTGTGTGTGTAATTGGGGTAGGTGTGGGTGTGTGTAATTGTGCGCGCGTGTTGGTTGGGGGGGGGGGGGGGGGGGTGTAAAGGGAAGTGGAGGAGTGTTTCCAATGAGTGGGTTTTTGTGTGTGTTTAAATGGGAAAAGAGGGGCTGGCAAGAGGAAGGAGAACATGGGATAAACAGTGAAGTCAATTAGGGTTATTAAGGTTTGAACTGCGAAGTGTCGCTAAAAACCCTTTACAATTACAGCAGTTCACTAAGTGATCTTTAAAGGTCATTTCTAAGCAGATTTTGGCCAACTGCAAAATAGAAATCCCATTATTTTTACGAGATGCACACTGTGAAAATTTTGGAATTTTTTTGTGTCAACAAAGGACACTAAATATATCGGTAAAAAATAGATTCTCAATTTATTTAATACATCAAATCAGCTTATTTTTGTCCAAAAATTTTAGAAAAACCTTATATTACTGATATGTTTCAGTTTTGAAGTTTCATGCCATTTTAAGGCTGATATCTATTTTAAGCAGAACCAAGCTTCAAGCTCTTGATCCGGATACCGGTTACGAGTTTTCTAGCAAAAAACTTTCCACAACAGTTTTTAGTTAAAAAAAATGATTTCATGTTGTTTAAAAGAGTGTTTTAATGTTTTTGAGATTCTTCCGGTGCGAGTCACCAGGAGGTATTTTGGTAATTTTTTTTATCTAAAAGGGGTATTTTGGTAATTTTACCTATAAGAGGTACTTTTTGCTAAAATCACGTACGATAGGAATATTTTGATTATTTTGCTTACGAAAAGGATGTTCTGGTGATTTAGATATGAGAAGGGTGTTTTTGATAATTTTACATACCCGGTAAGTGTGTCATTCTGGGAATAAGAGTGAGTTGGTATTAAGTTCGTAATATCGTAGTGTAGATTGTATTCTGGTAATTGGATTGTTCCGTTTACGTTAAAGTAGAAGACTTTCTAGCTAAAATAGCTTAATTTCGGAGTCATGTAAAGGATTTAAGTCCAAACCTTAAATTCGTCAACTTGCGCTCTTATATGTTATTTCCAGGGTGGGAAGGGGGTAGGGTTAAAGGGAGGGAGGGAGGGAGGGAGGATTTGTTAAACTGTGGTGTAGCTCTGTAGTGCTTTAAATAGGTGGATGTTAGGGGCATTTATTTCTTCCCTTAGTGCTCTAACAGGGGTTAATTCTCTATTTATTGGTAACTATTGCGATTTGTTCTCGCTTCTACTTCCTACAGCAACATATTTGATTTTAACTATGATCGCCACCTTTTGTAAGTCGCATGGTCTTATGAGCGTAACAAATCTCATGGTCTGACGTTGGTTTCTAGACAAGTTCGATGTTGGTTTGGTGGTGCTATGTGTTTATCTCGTGTAGTATTGGTATTTCTATCCCGATGGAAAGCGATGGACGGAGCGTAGAAGATCTTTTTTTCTGGCACGTGGAGGATCATTTGCTTTGGGAAATTATGTGGTTTTGGACCCTTTTTTTTCCTCTTGGCTAGCAGTAGCAACACGAGCCTAATAGCATTGCTACTGGACTGGTAAGTAAGTGCAAAAGATAGTTGGATAAACAAGTAGTGGAGGGATGTCTTAATTTGTTAGGTCAAGGAAGGAAAGCAAAAGAAAGGAAAAGTGAAGAAAAAAAAAGGAATGAAAATGAACTTGAGCCGCTACAATCTTTGCATCATGCAAGTGGGCATTGTTGTCTCAGGATAACCGAGAAAATTATGATATTTAAAAAAGTCGTATATCCTAAACTGTAACCCTAAATATAAACCTAATCCTAATTAAGTCGTACATCTCAAAGCTTAAACCCTAAAAACAACCCTAACTTAACTAAACCGTAAACCCTATCCCTAAACCCTAAATACATCTCTAAGTTAAACTTTAAACTAAAGTCTAACTCTAAAATGTTAATCCTAAATCATGTCCCTGTAAAGCAATTTACAACCCAACGACACAATATCAACTCCGCAAATAAATTCCATATTCCACTAAGAAACAAATTGGCTACCCACATTGGGAATATTCACTCTTATTTTGTGAAGTCCATTGACAATGAGTTGGTCTTTGTCAATAAATTTGAAACTGAATCATTTTGGTTATGGCATGTTCTTGCAAATTGTTGATGCGGAAAAAGGTTCGATGCTATGTGGAGGTGCCACAAAGGATGCAGTCTGTGTCAGCTTCCAGGTAGGCAACGTGGGAGACAGCAAGGACGGCGTAAGGGCTGAGGGCGAGGCTCCCCAGACAGGTCGTGAGGGCTGGCAGAGCCGTGCAAGCAGGGCGACGACGAACAGGGGCGACAGTCGACGGTCCGTGATCAAGGATACAACGTCGAGGGTCCGGAGACGGAAGCCCAAGTGTGTTTCTCTCACTAGAATCTCAGAGAGAATGTCTTTTTAGAGAGAGAAAGTGAAAAGTCCAAATGAGAGACCAGCCTGAAAAAGCTCCAAAGTCCACTATTTATAGGCAAAAATGTGCATGTGTCATAAGTTGACATGTGTCACCCCTGGGAACGACACGTCGCCAGGGGGGCCAAAGAACTGATTCTCCGTTGGGACTGTCGGTCCCTAAGTTTGTGCTGCCCTGCCCTTGCTACATCTCTCTGTCTGTCTGAGGAGACTGATCATGCCGCGGTAGCATGGTCAGAGTAGCCCGTTGCCCCAGCCTCCAATCCAAGCCCTTACTGAATCCGACAAGGTGTGTCAAGAGACGCATAGAGAACCTGACAGCGATGAGGGTTGGCCCTGTAGCCAACTGCCAGGCTGACTAGGCGCGATGCCCTCCAAGGGCCTGTTCCCGTCCCGGAGTGACCTGTGGGTCATTGCCCTGGTGGTGTCGACGATCCCAAGCAACATGAGTAACATGAGTGACCATGGTCACCGCTTGGTGCTTAGGGTCCGTTGCAGTGAAGTCTTCGCGTAGGAGCTCCCTGCACGTGTGATGTCGGTGGCTTCAAGGTTATGCCGATGATGGTTCCAGGGCTGCGAGCTCACCCTGCTGCGAGGACCATAGTCCCTGGTGATTGAGCCGGCGATGGCGCTCAGCCCATGCCACAGTTTGATTGAGCCGGCGACGGCATATAGCCCATCCCCCAGTTGATTGAGCTGGCGACGGCATACAGCCCGTCCCACAGTTGATTGAGCAGGCGACGGCATACAGCCCGTCCCGTAGTTGATTGAACAGGCGACGGCACTAAGCCCGTGATGGCGCTCAGCCCATGCCGCAGTTTGATTGAGCCCGCCTGTGATGGCGCTAAGCCTGTGATGGCGCTCAGCCCATGCCACAGTTTGATTGAACCGGCGACGGCATACAGCCCGTTTCGCACTTGATTGAGCCGGCGATGGCGCTAAGCCCGTGATGGTGCTCACCCTATGCCGCAGTTTGATTGAGCAAGCGATCGTGCTAAGCCCGTGATGGCGCTCAGCCCATGCCGCAGTTTGATTGAGCTGGCGATGGCGTACAGCCCGTCCCGCAGTTGATTGAGCCGGCGATGGCGCTAAGCCCGTGATGGCGCTCAGCCCATACTGCAGGGAGAGGTCCTCATGCCTGAGCACTGTCGCGGAGCAATACTTAGTGCCGGGGCACGTATCATCAGCGGGGCGTAAGGGAGCGGCGACGATTATTGCGGAGCAATGCTTAGTGCTGGGGCACGTATCACAGCGGGGCGCAAGGGCGGGGCGCAAGGGCTCGGCGACGACTGTCGGGGAGCAATACTTAGTGCCGGAGCACGTATCATCAGCGGGGCGCAAGGGCGCGGCGGCGACTGTCGCGGAGCAATACTTAGTGCCGGAGCACGTATCATCAGCGGGGCACAAGTGACCATAGGTGTTGAGCGCGGATGGTAGAGAGCACAATGAGTGATGTTGGGGGTTTAGGAATGACTCCTACAAGGCAAAAGGGTGGCCGACTCCTTGAGGAAGGGGCGGCTGACCCCTTGGGTTGGAAGGGGGGCTGACCCCTCATAACAAAGGGGGCTGGCCGACCCCCTGAAGAAAAGGGGTGGCCGATCCCCTGAAGAAATGGGAGTAGCGACCCCCTTAGGATGGGGGTGGCCGACCCCTTCCTTTTTCCAACAGTTTGACTGTTGATGTCGCTGCACTGGTGATGCTTGGGGAAGCTCGAATGGAGATGCGTTTTGACTTGCTTATGGCGTTAATTTTTGACCGTTGACTTGATGATGTGTCGCGCGACGCGGGCCCCTGGGGTCTGGCCAGAATAGGGTATGAACATAAGCCCCCTGCGTGCAGCGTGCGTAGAGGGGCAACCCGAACGGGCTCCGCACACATAAACACTTGGTGGATTTGTGACACGCGCTGATGCAGAAGGGCGTATGTGTACAAAAATAATTTTTAATTCAAATTTTTTTTTGTCTATAAATAGAGAATGGGGGGCGAATTGAGAAAGAGAGAATCATTTGTGCCTCATAAGTTCAGAGAGAGAAGAAGAGAGAAAAGAGAGAAATGAGATGGTGAGAGAAGGCAAACAGGTGGCCGAGGGGTCGACTGATGATGGGGATTAGCGAAGCCAGGGGGTCGGCCGAAGGGCCGAAAGGGAGAGGAGAGAAGAAGGGGGAGGGAGGAAAGGGTTAGTGGGTCGGCCGCGAGGGGGGTCAGCCCCACGGGGGGTCGGCCAGCCCAGGGGGTCGGCCTCATCAGGGGAAAGAGGGGGAAGGGAAGGAAGAAAGGAAGGAGGAAGGGGAGGAGGGTCGACCGCGAGGGGGGTCGGCCGCGAAGGGTTCGTCGGGGTCATTGGGTAGAGCAAGGGCCGCGCCTGCCGAGCCGATGCCTATCCCAAGAAAGGTTAAGCAGAAGATGTTCGCAAAACTGCGGGGTACAATGGCTAGTGCATGACGACCATCACGGGTCATGACGACATAACCCGTGGCCCCGCCGCCGACAGATGAGGCCAGAGTTATGGCGGGTGGGGAGACAGCCGTGCCCTTGACATTTGACTATAGCGAAGTGAGATCGTACGATCCGGAGCCAGACAAGACGAGCACATTACTGGGAGTGAGGGGCGTGGTACCGCAGGTTCCTGACCGTGAGTTGTGGAGGGAGCTTGCCATCCATGTGGCTGATGGAGCCTTTATAATGCCGTGGAGCAGCCCGTCGATGGGAGAGGAGCCACGGGTACCGTCGCCATATGTGCCCGCTCTGAGCTGGGAGGAGGCACCTGTGATGTCATCGAGATGCGTGTCATGATTATTGGTGGAGAGGGAGGACATGCCTTGGGCACCTATAGTGTTCAAGGGGCATGGCGCGATGCCGACCGGGTGGGACTTTTGGTGTCAGCACATGGTGGAGACGCCCCGATGGTAGGCGCTACTACAGAGGTTGGGGTTGCTACCGGCGGTGGATATTACGGTAGGGGCCTGGAGTTGTATAGGGACACGCCCGGTATGACCTTGCTGCTGTCAAGGTGGAGCACTCAGACACACATCTTTGTGACTGACGTGATGATGTTGACAGGTCTGCCGATGCAGGGCGAGTTAAACGCACGTGTGACGCGGCTCAGCAGTGAGGAGCGCTTGTTGCAGACATAATTGCTGGACATCTTAGCAGAGACAAAGCAGCAACGGAAGGGAACATATGGTGGATGGCTCCGACTATTCTATGGTGTGGCACAGGCGAGCCTGGGGCAGAGATTGGGCACTGCTGCTCATTTTGTGATGGGGCCGTATCACAAGGACGAGCGGTACGAGATGGTAGCTTTCCTGACGATGTTCCTGTCGAGGTGAGGCTCGTACTTCCCGTAAATTGCATTCATGATTCGATTTTATTCCATGTCGCGTGTAATGAGCTTCTGCTTACTTGCAGGTTTGTGTTTGAGGGGACACCAGAGGACGGCATTTCTCCAAGGGTGATTCCCTTGGCGCTTCGGATGGCGCAGGGTAGGCGCGTCGAACTGGGTCCTGTGTATCTGGGCACTCTGTACTCACGTCTGGATCAGCTAGTGAACGACGTGAAGCGGTCGCATGGGTGGTATCAGGTGGCTATGTACGTGGACTAAATGTTCCTGTAGCGGTACCTGTACGAGTGTTTTCCAGATTATCGTCCGATAGGGTTCCCGCGCTAGCATCCGGTACCGACGGTGAGGATGGTAACACATGGTGGCAGATCATAGGAGGTGGCGGTGTGGTGCTGTGGATCACGGGTGTTTGCATGGTCGGGCATCAAGAGGCCTGATTGTCCGTTATCGCAGTTGGTAGATTCTCGCGAGGCGTGCCTGGCACGGCCATACAGAGATATGCATTCGTCGTACGGGGTGCCCCCTTGGTTGCATGGACAGGAGATGACGAGGGACTTGGCCAGTAGGGGTCCTTTGCACCGGTGGACGTTGTGATCCTTGTGGCCTATTTTTTGGGTTGGCTCCCGGTGCTGACCGACGATGGTGGGAAGCCCGCGGAGAACGTGTATTCCGTGGCCCGGTATAGCCCAAATCGGTTGTCACTGGCGTTCGGCTATGATTTGGAGCCGCCGTGTGGGTACCGCGGCCAGTAGAGTGTGACGACCGCGTTTGGGTATACGCGATATGATAGAGTCCGCGAGTGGCTGGTACCGATGACAGAGTGGAGGCGGCCCGGGACAGTGGTAGCGGGGGCAGTGACCGTGGGGTATGCGCAGTGGTGGGAGCGACTACGAGCGAGTTGGACGGAGTGGCTGGCGCAGCCATCGGGCACACGTCGGCTGGTAGACGTGTTTGCATGTGACTGGGCATTGAGTTTGGTATCAGCGACGGCTGCGTGGCAGGCTGGCATGAGTGTCGGGGAGTGCCGCCGGGGGCTCAGAGAGAGATCCAGGTGAGGAGCCAGACAAGGAGGGCGACGGTTCTGAGGATGAGGCTCAAGAGGAGGAGCGGAGGAGAGCCATCGATGCCGCCACCGCGAGTGCCAAGGGCCGGTAAGGGGCCACTGTCGGTGCTGAGGGTGAGTATGATGGAAAGTGCTAGTCAGGCAAGTGCAGGCGCCTTGGGTTCACGCCGGCGGGATCGAAGAGGCTGAGGGAGGAGTCGGAGGAGCCAGCGTTGGAGGTAAGACGAGCTGTTACCATTACAAACCATCGTCTTTCTGATTATATCTTGTTTATATACAAAAAACATAATAAAAGAGTTAACGTATTACCGGTTCCTTTGACAGGAGTACGATGAGCAAACGCTGGAGGGAGCTGGTGACGCTGGCGACGCTACCGAGGCAGAGGAGGGGGTGGCGGTTAAAGTAGACTAGCTGGCGCGTTGGGGTGCGTTGGAGGCGGTTGACATATCAGGGGCTGGCGTGAGCGGCAAGGTGAGCCCGCTGCCTGGACCGAGGAGAAAGTGGAGGATGTGTACGGAGGAGTAGTCGACGAGTCGCTGATGTTTGATGCCAGTGGCTACTGGTGGACAGGCACAGAGGCGAAGGCTGCGGGGGTTGAGCAGGAGGATCCGGTGGAGCTGGAACCCGCGGTGGCACCCCGTGCTCGCGAGCCAGAGATTCCGGCGTAGCCTGTTGTGGAGTGTCAGCAGGACGCGTCGTCGGGGTCAGCTGTTGAGGCGGGGGCGACATTGATGGCGATGCACTCGATGACTGTCAGTGTACAGCTGGTGGGTGGAGTGCGTGAGAGGCCTGCGGCACTGGTGGGTGATGCAGCGGGTGGTGCAGTGGTTGGCAAGGAGAGCAGGGGATCGTCGAGCGGGCAGGCCGACGTCGTATCATGGGAGAGCCTCCAATTGCCCGCTGAGACAGTGTGCCAGTTGGAGTCGGTGAAGGCAGCCTTCCTGCAGACGTTTGAGGGAGTGACCGTAGTGAACCCCGTACTGCAGAGGTGGGTGTATGCAGGGTTCGTAGAGTGGTTACTACCCTTCACCAGTGTTCCTACGACAGGCTGGTCGATGGCGTTTATTGAAAGGTCACTGATGGAGTTTGCGCCATTCACCTCTTTAGGCTTGCAGCTGGACTGATGGCTAATTTCTTGAAGTCGAGGAGCGAGGGCAGTGTCATGGTGGAGAGGATGGCCTTGGTGCGGATGGAGGAGGTGCTACTCGAGAGACTGTGCGCAGGGCTAGAGGTGGAGCGGTCGGAGATTAGCGGAGAGTTGGTCGTCATTGACATGGAGGTGGTGGATATAGAGAGGCAGTTGACCGAGCTGTAGAGACGGCTGAGTGACCTACAGAGGCAGTGCGCTGATGTGGAGGTTCGAGAGGCTGAGCGTCTGAGGTGGCAGGCTGAGCTCGAGGCTGGATGGTCGGCGTTGCAGGATCAGCGTCACACGCTGGAGGAGTTTAGCTCTCATCCGGTAGCAGTGCTGTTATCTAGTTTTCTGTAGGACTTATGACGAATTTGATGTATGAACCGCGCCCGATAGTGGCCAAAAAAGAAGGATGTACATATATTTTTCTTGCTGGCGTCATGAAGCATGGCTGCGTGTTGTCCTATTGTCATTTATTGTGGTTGTATTGCACTCTTGTTATTTTGTTGTTACGATTATCAAATGTCTTATGTTTGATGGTTGTCCAATGATGTTCCCTCTTTCCGTCGAGGGCACATAGCACAGTGACTAGGAGTAAAAGAGGAGGGCTAAGCAGAAATATATGTGCAGCGAACAGACTACGTATGGATAATGCTTGGCTAAAGACGTTGTTTCATAAAAAAGAACTTGTAATGAGCGACGAGGATTACAAGTCAGGACATGCACTTATATACAACAAAATATGGTGCGAGTGTTCCAAACTGCGTGTGGGAGGTTGCGACGAACAAGCTGCAGCTGGCTATGCGTAGTATTTCTTCAGCTAGCAACCATTGACAGGGGCTGTGAGTCGCCCGTCGTCTGGGTCGAGCAGGAGATAGGAGCCGTTGCTTCTGGCCGTGTGCACTTCAAGTGGCCCTTCCCAGTTGGGTGTGAACTTAGGGGCTGACAGGTTGGCCCACACATGCTTGGTGGCCCGGAGGACAAGGTCGCCTTCCACGAAGGAGCGGGGTTTGACGGTCTTCCCATAGGCTTTGACAAGTTGTTCGTGGTGTTTCTTCATTCGGCGCATAGCGTTGGCTCTTTTCTCATCCAGGCCTTCAAGGGCCATTATTCTGGTTTCCTCCTCCCCTAGGCCACTACTGAGGGCTAGTCGTGCCGAGGCGACCGCGACCTCGGCGGGTACCACGCACTCGTCCCCGTAAACAAGGGAGAAGGGTGTGGCCTTCGTGGCTGTGTGTCTGGAGGTTCTGTAAGCCCAAAGGGCATGGCTCAGCTTTTCAGACTAAAAGCCGCTCGCGTCGTGAACCATGCGTGACAAAACACGCAACAGGGTTTTGTTGGAGGCTTCAGCTTGACCATTGCCCTGCGGATAGTAAGGGGTTGATGTAGCGTGATTGATGTCGTGCGCTTCCACGAGAGTCCGAACATCCTAGTTGATGAATGGGGTGCCGTTGTCAGAGATGATGCATCGTGGGATGCCAAAACGATAGATGACGTGGTCATGCAAGAAGTTGGCAATGGCGCCTCCCATGGCTTTTCGCAGAGGTATGGCCTCGACCCACTTCGTGAAACACTCCATTGCGACCATGATCCATATAAGGCCTTTTGACGGCTGATGTATGGGGCCAATAAGGTCAAGAGCCCAAGAGTGAAATGGCCAAGGGGCAACGATCATACGGAGATCGGACGTCGGTGTATGCATCCTGTCAGCATGTCTCTGGCAGGGCTGGCAATGTCGGACATGAGTGATGGAGTCAGATTCCATGGTCGGCCAATAGTACCCTAACCTTAGCAATTCTGCGTACAGCTTACGCGATCCTTGATGCTCCCCACAAGCACCATTATGTACTTCATTAATCACTTCCACGGCTGAAGCACCTTGTAAGCAGCGTAGGGTGCGCCCCGAAAACCCTTGCAAAATAATTCGCCTTCCGTCACGAAATATCTGACCGATTGGCGCTTGACAGATCGTGCCGAGCCGCGATCTGACAGTAGGAGCCCATGAGTTAGGTATTGCAGGAAAGGTTGACACCAGTCGCCCTTGACGCTAACGACAAGTGCTTCGGCACTATCGGGTGCATACAGGCATTCTGAACAATGCCGTTGTACATCCGAAGCGTCCTTGGCCATGGACAGCCAAAAGAGGCCCATGCGCTGGAGATGACGGTACAGAGGGGGGCCGTCGAGGCCACAACATTTCTTGTGGCCGAGCTGCAGTTTATGCTTTGCTTCCGCAGGGGCCAAGCATCTAGCCAGAATGCCTCCGGGACATCGTTTGTATAGGACGTCTCCCAACATTAAGAAACCCATGAGGGTGGAGGCGGACGCAAGAGATGGTGCCCTAAGTTGGTCGACGATCGGCTGCCTCCAGTCACTGGCAGTAGTTTCTTTTGGGACTAGGTTCAACGCCGTGCATGGCGCGTCTCTTCTGATGATGGTTAACACTTTCTGTTCACCGTCAAACTCAATCTTCGATGCGATCGTGGCCAAGCTGTCCGCATGTCGGTTGCGGCACCTGTTGTGATGTTCATATTGGACATGGCCAAGTCTTCCTTCCAAGTGTTGTACCAGGGCACGATAAGGCGCCAGAGCTGGATCTTTGACCGCGAACTCTCCGTCAGCTTGTTTCATTATCAAGTTTGAGTCCCCCTTCATGCATAATTACTTAGCCCCCATGCTGGTAGCTAGCATGAGGCCGATGACAAGGGCCTCATATTCAGCTTCATTATTGGATACTGGGAACGCGAGCTTGAAGGATAGGGATGTGGTAACACCCTGTGGATTGTGAAGGACTATACCGGCGCCCCCTTTCTGGAGGGGAGCTCTATCAGGACCTTTGCTAGTGGCTGAGCCGTCGAACTCGAGTATCCACAAGTCATCTATGTCGGAGATCAGGGTCGTCTCCTCCCCCGGTAATTGATCTGAAGTCGGTTCACACTGTTGTCGCGGAAAGAAGGCCAGGAGATCGGCGAGTGCTTGGCTCCGCAGAGCTGTAGGTTTTCTAATGGATAGGCCAAACTCGGCTAGCAGCAATAACCAGCGGGTAAGTCGTCCAGACAAGGCAGGGCGTGTGAGCATGTATCGTAGTGGATCAGCCTTGGTGACAAGCATGATTTGGTGCGACAAGAAGTAGTGCCTAAATTTCTGCGAGGCGTAGACCAAGGCGAAGCAATGCTTCTCGAGCTCAGAATAGTTGGCTTCGGGTCCCCTGATCGATCGGCTGAGGTAATAAACTGGACGCTCTACCCCGCCTACTTCTTGGGCCAACAAGGCCCCCACGGACCTGGGTGTGGAGGTTAAGTAAAGCAAGAGTGGAACACCCCGCTGGGGCACGACCATGGTCTGTGGTGACATGAGGATCGCCTTGATCTGTTCGAATGCTCGTTGTTGGGGCGCCTCCCAACTCCATGGTGCGCTTTTGTGTGTCAAGCGCCGAAAGGGCGTGATAAGTTCGGCTAATGCAGGGATAAATCGTCGAAGGTAGGAAACCTTGCCGAGGAAGCTCTTCAACTGTCTGGTGCTCTTAGGCGAGGGCATTTCTTGGATAGAAGCAGCTTTAGAAGGGTCAACGTCGATCCCTTGTCGACTAACCAAAAAGCCGAGGAATTTGCCGGAGGAGACTCCAAAGGCACATTTCAACGGATTCATCCGCATGTTGTACTATCGACAACGATCAAAGACTGCTCGCAGGTCTGTGAGATGATCGCCTTCCCTTTTAGACTTGATGATGAGGTCGTCGACGTAGTCTTCCACGGTACGGTGTATCATGTCATGAAAGATGGCGGTCATGGCTCGCTGATAGGTAGCACCCGCATTCTTGAGACCAAAAGGCATGACTTTCCAACAAAAGTTACCCATTGGAGTCCGAAAGGCTGTCTTGGCGCAGTCGTCTGGGTTTATTCGAATTTGGTTGTAGCCGGCGAAACCATCCATGAAGGACAAGGTCTCGTATCCGGCGGCAGCTTCCGTAAGCATGTCGATATTAGGTAGTGGAAACTCATCTTTGGGACAAGCTCTATTCAGGTCGCAGAAGTCAATACAAACGCGTACTTGGCCGCTCTTCTTCTGGACAGGGACGATATTGGCCAGCCATATGGGATGAGTAATTGGTTCAATGAAGCCGGCCTGTAGAAGTCGCTCGATCTCTCGCTTGATCTTTAATTCGAGTTCTGGACGGAAGGATCTCGGATGCTGTCGGACAGGGCTGAACCCAGTAGCAATGTTAAGATGGTGCGTCACCAAGGCGGGATCCAGCCCCGGCATCTCGTTGTAACTCCACGCCAATACATCGCGATATTCACAGAGGAGGGTAACCAATTCCTCTCTTCGGCCTGGGGCGAGTTTTGTGCCAATGTATGTTAAACGGGGTTCCTCGCCCAGGTCGGCCAGGTTAATTTCTTCAAGATCTTCGACCTGCGGTCGAGGGCCGTCTTCATAGCAGGGTGGGGTAGCGCCCGGAGTAAGTTCGGGGTCTGGCGGGCAATGCTCGGCTGTACAGCACCATTCTATTTTTGCGGTCGGGTCAGAATCGAGGGGGTCAGATGACGAACCACCAGGGACCCCCACACACCGTCATAACTGGTAAATCACTTTCCCGTCTTTGACGATGCGTCGGAAGGTAGGTTCAGACTTGTGCTCTTTTGACTTAGGGGATGAGGGCAGAGAATCGATCAAGACCGCGTGTGGCGGCGAAGAAGCTGATGTTTTCCTCTTGTTGTTCTTCTTGGATTCGGACTTGGACTTGGGAGGTTTGTTTCTGCATAACTCGTCCCATTCTGGCAATTTGGTGGAATGGATGTGAGTGGCGTTCTCACCATCTGGGGTGAGCTTAGTGAAGAAAGAGGCCTCGGCGAAGCAAGACTCGACATATTCGAAGGGTGCCCTAGTTGCGGGGATCGTTAGTGCTACCTCGTGTCCCACAGGACCGGCCACCAGTTTTACACATTGATGGTACGTTGAGGGAACAGCCTTGTTAACATGAATCCAAGGTCGTCCAAGCAGAAGGTGGAAGGAGGACTCGCTGTTTATCACATGAAAAGTGGTGTCTCGATGGACAGTGCCGACCATAAGGTCGACGGTGATGTGGCCGAGGGTAGACTGTTGATAGGGTCACGAATGATCTTCCTTGGTGGTATGCCGGCTTGCTGCAGGGTGATGAGGGGAATGATGTTGATTGAGGCGCCGCAGTCCACTAAGGCGCGACAAAAGCCTGTGCCGTTAATAGTGCATTCGAGGTATAACGGTCAGTTGTGGTGTTCAATTGGAGGTGAGTCCTCGTCCGAGAAAATGAATGCGGTAGAAGGGACATGTCTGAGCTCGGCTTGGGCAGTGAAACATTCAGGACCGAGGCCTGTGGTGACCTCGATCAGACAGTTTGAAAGGTAAGCCCATGCCGTGGGTGAGAACCCCATTTCATCAAAAAAACTTTTAATCTTCGTCATCTGTCCGACTGAGGACGCTGGTTGAAGGGTGGGAGGAATACAAGGTGTGACCATAGAGGAGACCTCTGCAAGAACTTCGGGGACTAGAGGCTCGGCGTGGTCTGTAACGACCATGAGCACCTGATGCCCTCAGTTGTTGTTACCATGGTTCGGGTAAGGGTCCTTACGCACGTCATTGTTCTTCTGTAACTGTAGTTCGCCTGACGCGACCTTTCTTGCAAAGATGGTTCTTAGTGCGTTGCAGTTTTGGAGAGGATGACCAAGGGCTTGATGGAAGGGACAGTAGTTGGGCCGGGTTCTTTCTTCGTCTGTGATGGGGATCCGCACAGGTGGTCTGAAATTGCGGTCATTAGCAACCCATTCTGTCAAGAGTTCTTTCACCGTATTCAGGTCGCATGG